>CM032443.1:490932-528432 GCA_019049465.1 Dryas iulia moderata
TACTACACGCTGCGTCGAAATTCTTATACGCTTTATTACAACTTATTTATGTATTAAATACTTTTAAACATTTTTAAAGTGTTATTCCACACTTAGGAAAATTGAAAAAGACATTTAACTGAATACATAAATTTTTACATAAATAAGCTTATTACAACTTATTGTTGTTAGCATCTCTGTAGAGAGATTTTTATACGTTTTCTTTAAATGTCTTTTTCAATGTTCCTAAGTGTGGAATAACACTTTAAAAATGTTTAAAAGTATTTAATATATATCATTCCCTCTCACAAACGATTGTTCGTAGAATAATCTTTGTGTAGCAGAAATTTGTAAAAATCTCTCTACAGAGATGCTAACAACAAAAATAACGTTGTAATAAAGCGTATAAGAATTTCGACTTCGCTGGTAATAGAACGCATGGCTCAGTGGTGAGAGCGCCTGGACTGTATTCAGGAGGCGCGGGTTCGAATCCCGCTGCTTTCAAATTTTTATATCATTACATATATAATAAATATATTTCTTTACAAACGTGTGACTGTAAACGACTGGTTGTGGATTCAAGTTTTTTTTAGTTTTAGGAGAAATTTGTAAAGAACAAGAATCGAACCCGCGATATACTCACTCTATAGCCAGGGGCAGTAAGCTAGCGCCCTCCGCGTTCAGCATCACATGGACCGAGTCGAGGTACTCTATCTCCTCTGGACCTCTCCACGAACCCTGGAAATAAAATAAGAAAATGAAAATATATTTTTTATTATAAATGCTGTTTTCGATCAAAAATGGTATTTCTTTAATGAAAGACTTTTAATTAATAAAAAATAGCTTCACGCTGTATCCCGCACACGTTCGGGTAGGCAGAGGGAACCTAGTGTTAAGACACTCGTGCGTGTTAAGTGGCGGAACTTAACGCCGCGCTTTACCTCGACACCAGAGCGAAGAAAATGGAAATATAATTTCCACTCCTCGAATGGGAATCGAACCCACAACCAGTCGTTTACAGTCACACTCTTGTGCCACTGGGCCACGACTGGCCACAAGACTTTTAATTGTAATCCATATTTATATATTAAATGCGAGTCTGTGTGTTTGTCTGTCACGCTTTCACGGTTAATCTAACGGTCCGATTTGGATGAAATTTAGAGTGAAAGTAGTAAAAGTTACTGGGTCTAACATAGGCTCCTTATTTTTTTCAAAATCAACCGCTGAAGGGTTGAAATAGGGGATGAAAGTTCATATGAAAAATCTAAACCGCTTGACCAATTGTAACGAATTTTGGCATAAATATAGTTGATTATCCAAGGTTAAGCATAGGCTACTTTATTTTTTAAAAATCCACCCCCCAGGGTTGCAATATTCAACGAAAAAGTTATGTAGTTCGTCGGTGCGTGGAGAACGGAGTGTCTTAACACTAGGTTTCCTCTGCCTACCCGAACGTGTGCGGGATACAGCGTGAAGCTAAAAAAAAATGAACAAAAACATTAGTATGGATTATTATCATACCTGCATAGATTCAGGCAGGTCGGGCAGGTCGGGGAGTGCGCGTTCGATGCTCGACATCTCGAAGCTGTCCGTCGACATGTTGTGTCCTGTAAAAAAAAACAAACATATCATTACATTCGTTCGTTCCTTCTTATTTACTCATTCATTTGTCAAGATTTAGTCATTCAATTTATTGTTTACAATGAATCATTATTTTTTTTTTCATTTAATTTATTTCATTTAATTTTTTTTTTGTAGCTTCACGCTGTATCCCGCACACGTTCGGGTAGGCAGAGGGAACCTAGTGTTAAGACACTCCGTTCCCCACGCACCACCGAATTTGGAAGCACTGCGTGACGGAACTTAACGCCGCGCTTTACCTCTAATACCAAAGCGAAGGAAATGGAATTTCCACTCCTCGAGTGGGAATCGAACCCACAACCAGTCGTTTACAGTCACACGCTTGTGCCACTGCGCCACGACTGGCCACACATATAATTTCACACTCGTTTAATTTCTCTATCATCAATCAACTCTTCTTAACTTTTCAATCATTTACTCCCAAAAGTTCAATCCTTCAATTTCACAAACATACATTTTATCAATGTCTCAATCATCGAATCCCTGATCTACTTGATTGAGATTGAGTGGATGACACATTGCCTCATTTTCTAAATTATCAATTTATTCAACTTCAATTTATCAATCAACTACTCCTTTCGTGGCCAGTCGTGGCCCAGTGGCACAAGAGTGTGACTGTAAACGACTGGTTGTGGGTTCGATTCCCACTCGAGGAGTGGGTAATTATATTTCCATTTTCTTCGCTCTGGTGTCGAGGTAAAGCGCGGCGTTAAGTTCCGCCACTTAACACGCAATGCCTCCGAATTCGGCGGTGCGTGGGGAACGGAGTGTCTTAACACTAGGGGATATAGCGTGAAGCTATTTTTTTTTTTTTTTTTAACTACTCCTTTTTTAATTATCTACTATTTCTATAACACAATCATACGCTCATTGTATTTCTCAATCACAAATTTTGTCCACTTCCTAATTTATTTTGAATATAATTAGTAGACCAACTCCCTTAACCTTTCAATCATCCACTCTTTCAATCTATCAACCATTTAAACCATCAACTTCCTCAATCATCTCAATTACTAACCCACTCAACCTATCAATCTATCAACCACCACTCGCTTACCTTCAGTTCCTCTATCGCTCATGCTGCAGAGCCCCCTCTTCAGGGTCTCCTTGATCTGTTGTTCCACACTCGGAGACAGAGGTTCTGTACTTTCTTCTACGCTCTGAAATTTCATATACAAACAGTTCTTTTTATTTTATTATTATATATTTTTGTCTGTTTGTAACAATATCAAATAAACTTTAATAACAAAATATTAAAATAACATTTATTTTTTTAGCTTCACGCTGTATCCCGCACACATTCGGGTAGGCAGAGGGAACCTAGTGTTAAGACACTCCGTTCCCCACGCAACCGCCGAATTCGGAGACATTGCGTGTTAAGTGGCGGAACTTAACGCCACGACACCAGATCGAAAAAAATGGAAACAATACTTCCACTCCTCGAATAGGAATCGAACCCACAACCAGTCGCATTACAGGCTTACACCTTGTGCCACAGAAAGAAAAGGCCTCAAGAAAAGGAGAAAAAAACACAAAATAAATAGAAATCAATCACCATCCCACTCTTCCCTTCCCCCTTCACCCACCGCACGCGCGCCGACACGCCCGCGAGGTGCGCCGCGCGGGAACACTGCGGCACGCGCGCGGAGACCCGGGAGAGACGGGACACTAGCCACGCGCCACCGCATCTGAGTCACCAGAGAGACACTTGTATAACGTTATGTATTTGTGGGTGTTTTGCCTTCACGCTGTATCCCTCACACAATATGGTAGGCAGAGAGAACTCAGTGTTAAGACACTACGTTCCCCATTTACAAGTGTTTTAAAAGTGAGGTAGTTATATAAGGTTATATGTTTGTAAGTCTTTTACACGTGAGATAATTATATAACGTTATGTTAATATCATTGTGTTTATTTATATAACAAATGAGATATTTATTCATGGGCACGCAGGCGGACACGCGGGAGAGACGAGACACTAGCCACGCGCCGCCGCATCTGAGTCACCAGAGACATTTGTATAAAGTTATGTGTTTGGATGTGTTTTACACATAAGATATTTATATAACGTTATATGTTTTTGGATGTTTTACAAGGGAGTTATTCCATTTTGCGGCAAGCGGGAGAGACGGGACACTAGCCACGCGCCGCCGCATCTGGGTCACCAGAGAGACACTTGTATAACGTTATGTGTTTGTGGGTGTTTTACACGTAAGATATTTATATAACGTTATGAGTTTATAAAGCTGTGTTTATATCATTATGTGCCTGTTTGTATTTTATAAGTGCAATTACAAATACAATTGTTATACGGAGTAAATGGCAATACGGAGACATAGAAGAAACGGGACACTAACCAGAGACCACCGCATTTGAGTCACCAGAGAGATATTTGTCTAACGTTATATGTTTGTGTACCTTACAAGTGAGATTATGTTATATTGATAACGTTATGTGTTTGAGGGTGTTTTACACGTGAGATATTTATATAACGTTATGTGTTTTACAAGAGTTATTCATTCTGGGCCGACACGCGGAATAGACGAGACACTAACCACGCACCACCGCATACGAGTCACCAGAGAGAAATTTATAAAACGTTATGTGTATATATTAGTTATGTGTATGTAACGTTATGTGTTTGTGAGTGTTTTGCCTTCACGCTGTATCTCGCACACAGCATGATAGGCAAAGAGAACTTAGTGTTAAAATACTCCGTTCCCCATTTACAAGTGTTTTACAACTGAGATATTTATATAACGTTATTTGAATGTTTGTACTTTGGCTTCAGGCTGTACACAACATGGTAGGCAGAGGGAACCTAGTGTTAAGACACTCCGTTTTCCATTTACAATTGTTTCACAAGTGAGACATTTATTATGCGGCACGTGGGCGGAAAAGCAACAGCGACGGAACACTAGCTAGGGCCTACCGCATCTGGGTCACCAGAGAGACACTTGTATAACGTTATGTGTTTGTGGGTGTTTTACATGTGAGATGTTTATATAACGTTATGTGTTTATATGTATTTTTAAAGTAAGACTTATTTACGCATAAGTTAATACGAGCGAGGCTGAGAGGCACAAAAAAAGGGTTAATTATTTTAAACTTATTTATTAATTATAAAATATAAAAAGCTAATAACTACTTTTAACTATTTAAAATGTTATTCACACACTTAGAAAATTAAAAAGAACATTTTTATATAACGTAATAAAATATATATGATTATTGACGCAGCTGGTAATAGAACGCATGGTTTAGCGGTCAGAGTGCTGCCGAGAGGTGCAGGTTCGAATCCCGCTGCGTTCATTTTAATAAATATTATATATATTTTAATATAGTATTAAGACTTACCTAGGATCTTTACCAATGGCTTCAAGAACCTCAATACCAGAGCCTCGTTGCGCCGCGCGCAGCTCCCTGCTCGTACAACCGACCATCTATGCAATATACAAATAAATAAAATCGGGGCCAGTCGTGGCGCAGTGGCATGAACGTGTGGCTGTAAACGACTGGTTGTGGGTTCGATTCCCACTTGGGGAGTGGAAATATTTAATGTTACCATTTTCTTCGCTCTCGTGTCGAGGCAAAGCTTTATACTATGTAAAGATAAAATCTTTAATTATTAAAAGACCTTTAAGGTCTTTTCATCCATATTTATATTATAAATGCGAATGTCGGAGTGTTTGTCTGTCACGCCAGAACGAAGAAAATGGAAATATAAAATATTTCCACTCCTCGAGTGGGAATCGAACCCACAACCAGTCCTTTACAGTCACACACTTGCCTACAGCCACTGCGCCACGACTAGCCACAAATTCAAATTTTATCACGTTTTTTAATAGCGTTAATGAAATACAAACCTGCAAAAAGTTAACACTCCCGTGGGTAGTGGGTACGGTTCCCAGCTGGGGGTCCTCGGCCACCAGCAGGTGTCGTAACCGGGACTCCCCCCCGTCGAGGGGCGCGTGCCACGTCACGTGGTCGCCGGACATGAACCTGTTACCTGCGGGCGGTTATTAGAGTATAATTTGTAATCAGACGGTATCCAAGAGGCGCTGGTTCGAATCCCGCTGCGTTCAAATTACGACAACCTCTTAAAAGTTCAAATTATAATAACCTTTTAGTGGCTAGTCGTGGCCCAGTGGCATAAGTGTGTGACTGTAAACGACTGGTTGCGGGTTCGATTCCCACTCGAGGAGTGGAAATTATATTTCCATTTTCTTCGCTCTGGCGCCGAGGTAAAGCGCGGCGTTAAGTTCCGCCACTTAACGCGCAAGCCTCCGAATTCGGCGGAAAATGGGGAACGGAGTGTCTTAACACTAGGTTCCCTCTGCCTACCCGAACGTGTGCGGGATACAGCGTGAAGCTTAAGAGGGTAGTAAGCCTATGGGACATTGAGATGGTTGTAGTTATGTCCTAATTGATCTTACTTACTACTGGAAGAAAAAATATTACACCTCAAGGAGTCGTTGCTTATGAAAAGGAACCACTCTTTAATTGAAAAAAAAAAAAAAAAATAAAATCTCTGTTAAAAAATTACAGTATAAAAACAAAGGCTCTCATGAACCTATTACCTGCGAGAGGTATTAACTAATGAACCTATAAGGTGTTAGGTTAGATATGTACTACCAGTTTTGGGCCAAATTGAACTGCTTTTAACAAATAAATAATAAAAATTCATTATTTGTTTCTGAGGAAATTTTATTTAGGGGTTTCATTCATTGGGGCCAGTCGTGGCGCAGTGACACAAGCGTGTGACTGTAAACGACTGGTTGTAGGTTCGATTCCCACTCGAGGAGTAGATATATTTAGCTTCACGCTGTATCCCGCACACAGCAGGGTAAGCAGAGAGAAGCTAGTGTTAAGACACTCCGTTCACATTTCCAGTAAAAACGCGGCGTTAAATTCCGCCACACAACCGACAACATCCAAAAACTACTTAATTAAAAAAAAAAGAACTAACCTGTAGTAAATATATATCTGGCCAGAGCCTGCAACAATGCGGCCGGCCATAGTGGCGGCTCTCTCCGCTCTCCGCATTCCAGTCTGAACGTCAGCTCTAGACCGTAGCCGGAACTCAACTCCGGATGGGGTTCAGGGTGGACCCTCCCGTCGCCGTGTAAGTCTGATAGACCAAAACTGGCAGAAAAATTATACATATGAGTATGAAAAAAAAAGAATGTCTGTTTGTTTGTGTTTGTTTCTTTGTCTGTTTGATTGTTTGTTTGCCTGTTTGTTTGTGTGTTTGTTTGTCTGTTTGCTTGTTTGTTTGTGTTTGTTTCTTTGTCTGTTTGATAGTTTGTTTGTTTGCGTTTGTTTCTTTGTCTGTTTGCTAGTTTGTTTGTTTTTTTATCTGTTTAATAGTTTGTCTGTCTGTTTGTGTTTGTTTGTCTGTTTGCTAGTTTGTATATTTATTTGTATTGATTTTTGTTAAATTTGATTGTGTCTTTTATGCTTTTACAAATAATCTACTGGAACGATTTAGATGGTATTCGGATTGAAATAGGGAAATTATACTAATATTAAAAATGTGAAAGCCTGCCTGTTTGTTTGTCTGTCTGTCTGCTTTTATACCTAATCTATTGGTGCAATTTCGATAAAATATAAAATGAATATAGTTGTAAATCCAAGACTAAATATAGGATACTTGTCTTTTTATAAATTAACCCCTAAGGAGATGAAATAGGGGCTAAAAGTTAGTATAAAAAATCTACATGGCTTGGACCAATTTCGATAAATTTTCTCAAGGCGTTTCGGCGTTTAGTATGCTATGTTTAATCTAAGCAACCTATAATGGGGAAAAACGCAAACGGGTCGCTAGTCATTTATGAAACACTAACAATAATTTAAAAAAAATAGAAAAAAATAGATTTTTATTCTTTCCATTGTGTCTTCATAAATAAACACTTTATTCTATACATTTTTTTAAAGAAATAATAATAAAAATCAATAATCACCTAACATAATGCCAATGTGGTGGAATATTCTCTTCAGCTTTACCGGGATTCCAATACATGCTGATGTAATCCAGAGGATCCTGACCTCCGAGCCTGTAATGGAATTTAAATATAATGAGAAAAGAAGTAGGTTCAAAGTGGGGTCCTTTGTTTCAGTCCACTGCCCAAGCTTCTCTCTCCTTAACAAAGTTCGAAAATATTCTACTAATTCCTTTTTTTTAGCTTCACCCTGTATCCTGCACAGCAGGGTAGGCAAAGGGAGGCCAGTTACTGCCATCCAAATATATGATAGACATGCCTAGACATGCCATGGTCTTTTATTATATATTATAGAGATGTTGTCATTCTGATTGCTTCTAAATAAATGAAGTCAAAAAAAAAAAATGTATAGAGGTCTAGAGATTCTATCTTTACTAAATATACTACAAATACAGTCTCAGTATATAATTAAATGGTTAAATAGTTCTGTCCCATAACCTAAGAGCCGAATGTCTCCCTAATAATACAACTTACATTTTAAAATTATTAAAGGCTACATTTACTTTTGGTTAAGTTTTCTTAAAAAATGTTCTGTCATTATTGGTTATGTGACTATAATCTAGAGGCACAACACTTATTTCTATATTTTACACCAATTTTATGAGGATTATACACAGCATAATAGAAGTCAAGTGTTTTTCTATATAAAGTCTTTCTATCGACTAAGATTTGAATTCATTGTTATTAAATTACAAAAATATCATATATCTTACCAATATTTAAGTCGAGTAGTGACTTGTAAGGGATTTGGCTGATCTGGGTATACTTTGGTACATGCTTCGTAAAGTGCTTTAAGTCCTGGAGGCATTAGGCGATCTAGAATATAATGAAAAATTCTTCTATAGAATACTAATATTTACGAATAAGGTTTTGAATTCAAATTAAGAAAAAATAATTTGATATGTGGCATTGAAGCTTTAGTAAGCAACAATTAACTAAATACAGTTTAAGTTTTTTTTAATTTGTTTGAACTTAAGTTGAAATTTGAAAGTAAGTTGCGAATTTAACAATAATATGTATTCAATATGTTATTATAACAGAAGAACATTAAAATAAAAGTGGGTAAATTAAACATTTTAAAAGTTAATTTAAATAGTGGAAATATATCAGCTGTTTTAATTATTTACTTATTTTTAATTTTATTTACAATATAATTTATTCAATTTTAAATAGTTAAGTTATTAAAATATACATATTTTTACCAGATTGATTCACTTCAGAAGTAGGTTCTGGCAATGTGGCAGGATGTGGTGGTACATCAGAACTCATACCCTGCGCAGACGCAACGAAAGCTAACGCGCTGTTTTGAACTATTCCACTCACGCCAGATCCACTTGAGCCGGACATTTTTGTAATTTTATATATATAATATTATTTATATATATATATATATATATATAATATTATTTATAATATCTTAATTATACTTATTTTATTTAATTTGAGAGGATAACGCTGTTTACGTTTTTCGCCATTTGTTTTATATTGACGTCATGTTGGTGCAATTGGCTGTCAGTTTACGTTTAGTGTTGCTATATACATTTTGTTTTGTTTTTAAATTCTATAATAAAAAAAACTATAGAGCTTGCTGTTTCTTAAAGTGAAAAATATTTCTTAAGTTATAAATTAATTGATCAATTATCAATTATTACATTAATATAAATATTTTTTCAATATATTTTTGTTAGAAATATAATTTAATTCAACCTTAAACTTAAATGAATTTCTAAACGACCGTAAATAATTTGTCTTTGCCCGCCATGAATTCGTATTTCATTTGACAGCCACTGATATTATAAATAGTATGGGGTATTCTTAAAATAAGTTATTTTTAAATAATATAAATACCAAAGCATTACTAACATATTGCGTTCATTTGAAACAACAATTTGTGTAAAGTGAGATAAGAAAGGAACCCAAAATGCGTTATTTGTTTCTAACAACTATATTTAGCATAGTTTACGCTTTTGAGAAAGATATGACTTTTACAGTACAAGCTGGGAAAATGGAATGTTTTTATCAGAAAGTGGCTTTGAAGGAAGTTATTGATATAGAATATCAGGTATTATATATTTTTAAGTCTATATATATTTACTAGTAAATTGTAAAACAACACTAAAAGCGAACAACAACAAACTGATAACTTTCCCTTATATTTTTAAAATTAAAGTTAATTCTATATTTAGTAAATTTAACTACTATTTAGATAAGGAATACCGTGTATTTCGTTGAGCGTTTTTGATACGCAATACCTGGATTTTAGGGAATATATGAGTCATAACTTTAGGTTCTCTTCTAGTTGAAGTTAAACACAAATAAAGAATGTTTTGATAAATTATGCAGTAATATATTCTACATTATACAGCTTAGCATTTTTTCTGAATGCATTAGCCTGAAAAAACATAGTGACTCAAGATACTTCATTTGGCATATCCTGTCCGAATTACATATGAGACCGGAGTTTAACACCACATTGTCTTATTAACCTGAGCAAAGAAATAAAAATAATTAAGTTAACATTTTCCCACCAAGGGGGAACAGCTAATCACAGTTATTGTCTGACACTATCCCACTGAAAAATAAAGTATTAATTATTTATCGAAATATATATTATAAATACTTGTAACTATTTTAAAAATATACAACTTACAAGTTTTCCTTATTCAATAAATATATATTGAATTACTAATAAAATTAATCAGCTACAGTTAGTTGTTATCAGTTAATTAAAACAAAAGACATTTGGTAGTTTTAAAACACAAATGTTATCATTATATATGGTTTTTAGTATATAATATATAAAAATTATACCATAGTGTAGCAATGTTTTATTTATGTTACTTATGGGATGGATTCCTACTCATTTTTTTCTCTACTCAATTTTTCAGGATTCATTTATTCAAGACTAGTGCCCCGTTTGAGGCTTAACCATGTGAACTGCACAATTGTTTCATTATATTACAACCCACAGGGGTGGATTTTTAAAAATGAAAGTAGCCTATGCTTAAGTTTGGATTATTAACTATATTTATGTGAAAATTCATTACAATCGGTCAATATTGTGGTTTATATTTTTCAATTAAACTTTTATCCCTTATTGCAATACTTTAGACATTGATTTTTGAAAAAATAAGTAGCCAATGTTACACCCAGGATTTTTTACTACTTTCTTTCTAAATTTCATCCAAATTTGACTGGTAGATTAGCCATGAAAGTGTGACTGGCAAACAGTTAGTACTTTTGTTAGTATAGTGGGACAGCATGTGTATTACAATTGGATATAGGTTCAATTCCTACTCAGAGGAATTATTATATTTAAATAATTTTAATTTCTGCTCAGACAAACAATACAAAATGGTGCATTGAATTCTGCCTCTCAACACAGCTCACATTTTTTTCCACATAGGGTAGATACCGGGTGCATTATTTTACCATAGTAAAAATAATTTAATTAAATCAAATATAATCATCTTTCAAATGGGAATTCAAATCACAATCTGTTATATTTATCCTTAGATATTGTTTCACTACCCTGTGATACTCCACCACCAGGAGGTGGAGAAAAGAGTGTCTTGACTCTAGATTCTCTCTGACTAGCTTGCTATAACTGAAAAAGTGTAAAATGGAAATAATCTATTAATATGATTTTTTGTTTTTACAATTGTTAAATATTTTGAAATAATTCATCCATTTATAAAAATATGTTTTTAGAAAGCCCTATGTTTCATACACTTTACAGTAATCTGTAGTCACTGCTTGAAACATTGATTTTCTAAAAACATATTTTCAAATACCAAAAAGTGGGGAATGGAGTGTCTTAACACTAGGTTCCCTCTGCATACCCTGCTATGTGCAGGATACAGCATGAAGCTGCAATTAATCAAGTTTAACATAGTTTAATTTCAAAAAATGTCTTCTTCTGTATCAAATTAAGATAATGGTAGATGTTTTCTTCTATTTTTCAGGTTATAGATGCGTCACATGGTGAATTAGACATATCGTTTCAATTATCAGATCCAGTCGGAAGGTCCATTGTAACGGACTACAAGAAACCGGAGAACGCACACAGACACACATCCATATTAGAAGGGGATTACAGATTCTGTTTCGATAACACTTTTAGTACATTCAGTGAGAAGACTGTAAGTTTCATATTTCTCATACTTTTTTTTAGCTTCAAGCTGTATCTTCCACACACTGACGAATTTTGGAGGCTAGTTAGATAGCTTCACGCTATATCCCGCACACAGCAGGGTAGGCAGAGGGAACCTAGTGTTAAGACACTCCGTTCCCCACACTTTGGAGGCATTGCGTGATAAATGGCGGAATTTAACGCCGCGCTTTGCCTCGACACCAGAACGAGAGCACCTGGACGGTACTCACGCGGTTTAAATCCCGCTACGTTCAAATTTTTATACGTTTTCTAAATGTCCTTTTCAAGGTAAAGGATAGTTAGTGTTCAGACACTCTGTTTTGTATTTTTTTTTAATTTTCAGGTATTTTTTGATCTCATGATAGACAATGAAGAGACAAGTGAAAAAGATTATGATGATGATAAGGAAATGGAGTTAGGTAAGGTTTTATTTAATTAATTAATAAATATTAATTTCCAAATTCATCGGTGCGTGGAGAACGGAGTGAGAACGTAGTAGAACGCATAGCTTATTAGTTAGAATACTTGGACGGTTTCCAAGAGGCGCGAGTTCGAATCCCGCTGTGTTCAAGTTTTTATGTTTTCTTCAAATTTTTTTTAGCTCCACGCTGTATCCCGCACACGTTCGGGTAAGCAGAGGGAACCTAGTGTTAAGACACTTCGTTCCCCATATACAATGACTTTCGCATTTTTAATATTAGTATGAATAAGTTACCCCGTGAAAAAAAGAAATGCGGTGTTAAGTTACGTCGCTCAAGAAGCAGTGGCCTTCAAATATAACACGTATAAAACAGAGAACGGAGAATTTTAACAGTAGATTTTATGAAACTTTATAAGCTTCACGCTGTATCCCGCAGACGTTCGGGTAGGCAGAGGGTACCTAGTGTTGAGACACTCCGTTCCCCACGCACCGCCGAATTCGGAATGCGTGTTAAGTGGCGGAACTTAACGCCGCGCTTTTTATAAAGAGTTATCATTATTATTATTATTTTCACCCCCTTTCTATAAGGTAACGCAGCGGAAACGTACATAATGAAGGTAAGAGACATATCGGAGTCGGTCGCGCGCATCAAGGACAGCGTCTCCTCCGCGCGGAGACTGCAGGAGCTGCTCTCCGCGCACGAGGCCAGGGACAGGAACGTGGCGGAGGAGATGTGCGACAAGTTAGTGACTTGTGCCTCTGTTTGTTGGTGTTTTTGTGTGTTTTGTGCGTGTTTGTGTGTTTGTGTGCGCGTGTGCGTGTAGAGAGTGGAGTGTATTGATTCTAGGTTGTGTCTGTGTTAGACGTGCGGCAAGTTAGTGACTCGTTTGTTGTTTTTGTGTGTGTGTGTGTGTGTTTGTGTGTGCATGTACGTGTGCGTGTTCGTGTGTGTGTGTGAGGAGAGTGGAGTGTTTTGACTCTAGGCTGTGTCTGTGTTAGAAGATGTGTGACAAGTATAGATAATGGGGGGGTCTAGGTACTAGGTTCTGTGGGTTTAATAAGTGTGACAAGTTAGTGAAGAATTTATATATCACTAGCGCTCGCGCTTCGCCGCGTGATCTACCCGACTGTTGCGGTATATTGCAACTTTCAGCGGTAGATTTTTGAAAAATAAAGTAGCCTGTGTTTAACCTTGGATTGTCAACTATATATATGCCAAAATTCATTACAATCGGTCAAGCGGTGTAGATTTTTCATATAAACTTTCATCCCCTATTTCAACCCTTTAGAGGTTGATTTTTGAAAAACTAAGTAGCCTATGTTAGACCCAGTCATTTTTACTACTTTCATTCTAAATTTCATCCAAATCGGACCAGTAGATTAGCCGTGAAAGCGTGACAGACAAACACACAGACATCCGCATTTATAATATAAGTATGGATTTCGTATTATAAACATTACATTACGAAAATTCCCGAGCGAGAGACAGGATCGTGGCGGAGGAGATGTGCGACAAGTTAGTGACTTGTTTCTCTTACTGATTTCTTTGTATTTAGTTGTTATTGTGTGTGTGTGTCTGTGTTTGTGTATGTACAGAACGAAGTGTTTTGACACGAGGTTCTCTGTGTGTCAGAAGATGTGCGACAAGTTAGTGATAGATTTCTATTAGTAATATTAAGATAATAATAAAATATCATTTATTGTTGTACAATTTCTAATTATATTGCATATTAAAAGTAAATAGCTATATTAACAGCTTATGATTGACCCTGGATGTGCAGCTATTTTCATTAGCTGCTAATCCAGGGTCAATCCAGGGTCATTAGCTGCTAATCCAGGGTCGATCCAGGGTCAATCCAGGGTAATCCAGGGTCATTCCAGGGTCATTAGCTGCTAATCCAGGGTCAATCCAGGGTCATTAGCTGCTAATCCAGGGTCAATTCAGGGTCATTAGCTGCTAATCCAGGGTCAATCCAGGGTCATTATCTGCTAATCCAGGGTCAATCCAGGGTCATTAGCTGCTAATCCAGGGTCAATCCAGGGTCATTAGCTGCTAACCCAGGGTCAATCCAGGGTCATTAGCTGCTAATCCAGGGTCTGCTGAAATAGTATTTTAATTGTTAATTTAATAATATAAGTTTATAAGAAATTGTTTTTTTTTAAATTTCAGAGTAATGAAGTGGTCTCTCGGACAAATTATTTTAATGTTAGTAGTGGGAATAACTCAGGTATGTTTATAATTTTAATTATTTTCTGTATTTTTATAAGTTTTTCAAGATTTGAAGCCATTGTGACTCAGTGATAGCGTCTGACTGCAAACGCCATGGTCGTGGGTAGGATACACAAGTTAATATAATTTAAATTATATTAATTTGTTATGGCCAGTCGTGGCCCAGTGGCACAAGCGTGTGACTGTAAACGACTGGTTGTGGGTTCGATTCCCACTCGAGGAGTGGAAATATTTAATATTTCCATTTCCTTCGCTCTGGTGTCGAGGCCACAAGTTCCGCCACTTAACACGCAATGCCTCCGAATTCGGCGGAAAGTGAGGGACGGAGTGTCTTAACACTAAGTTCCCTCTGCCTACCCGAACGTGTGCGGGATACAGCGTGAAGCTATAGCTCTTTAGTACCTAAGGCAAATAAAGCGCGACGTTGAGTTACGCAACTTAATATGTAAAATAGCGATTTTTTTTTTCGATTTTCCAAGAAAGTGGAGAACGGAGTATTTGGACACTAAGTTCTCTTTGATATTTTTCTAGTTTGTTCTTTTTTTTTCAGGTATATTTCCTCAAAAGCTTATTTGAAGATGCCAATAGTAGAGGTTTTAAAAAGATGGTACCAAATTTTATGTCACAATAAGAATAAATCGAGTTGCAGTTAAAATTAATTTACTTTTTAATATATATTTATGAAATATAGAAAAAATATAAAAAATTGAACGCAGCGGGATTCGAACCCGCGACCTACCGGAAAACCGTCCAAGCGCTGTAACCGCTAAGTTATATGTTCAAAGAATGCAATTTCTTGGATGGTTGCCAAGAGGCGCTGGTTCGAATCCCGCTGCGTTCAAATTTTTATACGTTTTCTTTAAATGTCTTTTTCAATTTTCCTAAGTGTGGAATAACACTTTAAAAATGTTTAAAAGTATTTAATAAATAGCATTCTCTCTTGCCAAACGATTGTTCGTAGAATAATCTTTGTGTAGCAGAAATTTGTAAAAATCTCTCTACAGAGATGCTAACAACATAAATAAGTTGTAATAAAGCGTATAAGAATTTCGACGCAGCGGATAGTAGAACGCATGGCTCAGTGGTGAGAGCGCCTGAACGGTATTCAGGAGGCGCGGGTTCGAATACCGATGCGTTCAAATTTTTATACGTTTTCTTTAAACTACTTTTTTCAAGAGAGATTGATATTTATTAAATATTTGCAATTGCGTTCAAATTTTTATACATTTTTTAAAAATATTTTTTTATTTCTTAAGTGTGTGAATAATACTTTGAAATGTTAAAAATAATTTAATTTTTGCTTTTGAGTTATTATTACAATTTTAAAATCATTTAGAAATTATAAAAAGAAATATATAGATTATATAATAATAGTAATGATTATTTAATCTGTGACTTGACAGTTTCTTTTTTTTTTCTTTCTTTAATAAAAAAAATTAAAATGCTCAAATGACAAAAACCAATATACCTCTTCAAAATTAAATATCACAAATTTATATTATATTTATTATATATAAAGATTTTTTTAAATAAATAAAAAATATGTCAATTATTTGTAATTATTATAATTTTAGTATAAATAGATGTTAAAACTTATTTCTATTTGTGTCGGCCATCTTTTATTATAGATCTGTAGTTTGTAGTGTTGCCATTTTTTTGCTATTTTTTTAAAATAAATACAGTAAATGTTAAAATTTATTTTTAAATAAATTATGTAATAATGCTTTTAGAAAATTTAATATTCATCAGAATTTTGTTTCTAATATTTGAAGACATGTATAAAGGTGATGTGTTCCAATTTTTAGTTCATTTAAATTTTTATAAACTATATTTTAAAATATATTTATATATATATATTAAAAAATAACCTGTCTTTGACTCTGGGTCTTTAACTATTTAAATTCTGAATTAGATCCAAATCGATCCAATAGATTATACGTGAAAGTGTAACAGACAGACAGACATTGGACTTTTGCATTTATTATATTAGTATGGATTTAAAACTTTTATGCAAATTGTTAAAATTTATTCTTCTCAAAGGCAAATCACTTTTATAAATATGTTTATTTTTTCTAAAATTATTCTGTATGTGTATTCTGTATTTCAATAAGGTCTTGGGTTATTTTCTTTTTTTATTATTTTAAAAAAAATGATATTATATTTGAATCTCAATTATCTGAGATATCAGGAAGTTCTGACTGTAAATGCGATGGTAGTGGGTTCGATTCCTACTCGGGGAAATTATTATTTTAATACTAGATTTACCAGGTGTTCAAATATATTTATTTATAACTAACAGCCCGCCGAGGCTTCACCGCGTGAACTACATGACTGTTTCGTTATATTGCAACCCTCGGGGGTGGATTTTTGAAAAATAAAGTAGCCTATGTTTAACCTTGAACTATCAACTATATATATGCCAAAATTCATTACAATCGGTCAAGCGGTTTAGATTTTTCACTTTCATAAACTTTCAATCCCCTATTTCAAGCCTTTAGAGGTTGATTTTTGTAGCCTATGTTTGACTCAGTAATTTTTACTAATTTCATTCTAAATTTCATCCAAATCGGACCGATAGATTAGCCGTTAAAGCATGACAGACAAACAGACAGACTTTCGCATTTATAATATAAGTATAGATTACAAGAAATATATTCATAAACATTTAGTTATTATCGCTTATCGTAGCGCAGTGGCAGAAAGTGTGACTGTAAACCGACTGGTTGTGGGTTCGATTCCCACTTGAGGAATGGTAATATTTAATATTTCCATTTCCTTCACTCTGGAGTCGATTCAAAGCGCGGCGTTAAGTTCCGCCACTTAACGCCTCCCAAAGTCGGCAGCGTGTGGGAAACGGAGTGACTTAACACAAGGTTCCCTCTGCCTACCCGAACGTGTGCGGGATACAGAGTGAAGCTAAAAATAACAGTTCATAAAATTAATTCTTTAGTAATAGTTACAAAAGTCATGATATCATTACAGAGAACAAAATATAACATGCAGTAGGAATTTAAAATTGAAATTGTAACCAGTCATATTGACTGCTCTGGTAAGTCTAGTGTTAAATTATTATTTTTTATTTCTATTTCTCTCTCTACGTAATGTCTCGTTTTTAAGTGGACAGTGAAGAACGGAGTGTCTTGACACTAGGTCCTTTTCTTTGTCTTTTAATATAATATCAAATGTAATACCAAAGATATTAATTAGGATAAAGACATTTTGAAAACGTATAAAAAATTGAACGCAGCGGGATTCGAACCCGCGCCTGGACGGTATTCAGGAGGCGACTAACCGTTGGTTTGGTTTTTTGGTCATTTTTTTAAGTTGCACGCTCTATCACGCATAATGGCGTGAAAGAAGTTAGAGGTAGAACACTCCGTGATATAATTGTCACTGGAATTCAAAATGTTGCGTGTTGAAGGAAAGATTTATTGAAAATGTTTTCGATGGTTTTCGAGAGGTGCGGGTTCGAATCCCGCTGCGTTCAAATTTTTATACGTTTTCTTTAAATGTTTTTTTCAATTTTTCCTAAGTGTGGAATAACGCTTTAAAACGTTTAAACGTATTAGGATAAGTTTTCTTGCCATTTTTTTTGAACCTGTACTAGTTTAATATTGTCACAGTTCTTAACAACTGAGTCATACGATCTTAATTGTATCGAAATTCTTAGTACGCTTTTTACAATTATTTTTAGGGCCAGTCGTGGCACAGAGGCACAAATGTGTGACTGTAAAGCGACTGGTTGTGGGTTCGATTCCCACTCGAGGAGTGGAAATATTTAACATTTCCATTTCCTCCGCTCTGGTGTCGAGGCAAAGCGCGGCGTTAAGTTCCGCCACTTAACACTCATTGCCTCCAGAATTCGTTGGTGCGTGGGGAACGGAGTGTCTTAACACTAGGTTCACTCTGCCTGCACGAATGTGTGCGGGATACGGCGTGAAGCTAATAAAAAAAAGCTTATTTTTGTTCTTAGTATCTCTATAGAGATATTAATATGAAGAATTATTGTTTTATGAAACAGAAAGTTGTTTATTTCTCTTTTTTTTATTTCGGAGCGCGGCGTTAAGTTACGCAAGTTAACTAACGCTCTCTCTCTGCCTTTACGGATTAAGTTTAAGGGGTAAAACTAAAAAAAAATGTATTTAAATAAGAATTAATTATGTTTTTTTTTGTATATTCTAAGCAGGGATGGCTTTTTTTTAAATATTATTTTGAATTTTGTATTAAAAGTGTTCAGTGGAATGATAATAACATAATAGATGTAGATTAAAAATGGTTTTTTTTTTTTATATAGAAGAGATTGTTTTTTTAAAAACATTGTATATAAAAATGTAGGTAAATAAAAGTTTCTTATATAATATATTGTTTTTTATTTTTTTTATTTTACTTGCTATGTGTGTAAGGACCAGTTGTGGCTTGTGGGCACAAAGTGTGACTGTAAAGCGACTGGTTGTGAGGAGATGAGTACTCGAAGAGTGGAAATATTTATTATTTCCATTTTCTTCGCTCTGGTGTCGAGGCAAAGCGCGGCGTTAAGTTCCGCCACTTAACACGCAATGCCTCCGAATTTGACGGTGCGTGGGGAACGGAGTGTCTTAACACTAGGTTCCCTCTGTCTACCCGAAGTTGTGCGGGATACAGCGTGAAGCTAATAACTCAATGTTGAAGCATATATTCTCAACTGATTGAGATGACATTTTGTGTTTAACGATATCTGAATACCTCGTAGGTACCTGAAAAGCGGGAAACGAAACTAACTCGAAACTCAGCGGGTCGATTTTTTTATTATTAGTAGTATTAGTCAAGAATTTACAGATATTATATAATTATATTATATAATGATACCTTTGAAATAGCCTGGAGCAAGCATTTCATTCCCAAGGCGTGTTATCATTCAAAAACTCATTAATTAGGTAATAACCCTTAACACACAAACGTCTTATTACATTTTTTTTGAATTGTGATATAGAACACTCTTGGACGTTTTCTGGGATCCTATTATAAAAGCGTTATACATTGTCCCATGAAAGAATTACGGATTAGATGCAATAGAGTTACAGGCGCGGTTATACCTCGTACCTGAGAAGAACTGGCGAAAGAAATTTAGATCCATTTTTTAGTACAATTTACAATTGAATATCTTAAATAAAACCGTCATATCGCAGTTGGACAACCTTGGATTGAAAACGCGATGGTTTTGGATTCGATTCCCAATCGGAGTGTGTTCATAAATTATTTTCATTCTCCGCTGTGCTATCTTATTAAGCGCGGCGTTTAGTTCCGTTACTTAAGGGACAATGTCATATCATGTAGTATTTCAAGGATTGGTAACTAACTACACACTGTCTGTCCTTTTAAGCAGGATATATTATGACTCGCAAAATTCACAAAATAATTATAATAATAAATAATACCCTACAATTATCTTACTTCTAGTATTCTGGTATAATTTACGATTACTTTTCCGGCATAGCAAAGAAGACAGAAAGAGTGTCATTGTTCTCCATTTTTCGCACGAATCTAGATATTGCTAGATGTAGAAGCTTGTGGTAGAACTTCACGCAACACTTTATCCTATCACCAGAGCAAAACAATGACACTATAATAACAACTATAAAACAATGAAAACAACTGTAAAATAATGATTCCCAATAATGAAATTTAAATCCACAACCATTCCCGCCATCGTTGCTGTCAAACGCTCTCACTGTGATAGCTTCAAAATAATAAATAAATAATTAAAATATCATTCTATTTTAATACTCTGAATTAATTTTAATATCTAAAATTTTTACATGCTTATTTTAATTTTTAATTATCATATATTTTTATTAAATTTATTTATTTCGACATTTTTATTTTTTGTAACTGGCAGCATAAAACCTAACGTCAACCATTCAATGTTTTGAAACACCCACGATTAATTTAAAAGCCTATTATTATAACAATAAATGAATAAAATTAATAAAATAAATTAATAAAATGAATAAAAATACATGTGTTTTTTATCAAAAATTGAGGAAAAACTAAAATGGTACCGCTTTTTTTGTTAATGAACCGAATGGCGACTCGAAGGCGGTGTCTTATTAAAACTCCGAAAAGTATTAAACCGGAAAAGAAAATAATTGAAGATGATTATTGTAGGACTTGTTTAAATACAGAAGACTTAGTGCCCATATTCTATAATAAGGATACTGAGAAAAAACGGGCGGAAGATCTACATCTTGTTACTGGCTTGGAGGTGGGATATAATTTGTTTTTATAAATAAATTTATTCTAACAGTGATCAAACATATCGGTTTCAATAAGCAGTGTGTTAGATTATTTATTTTATTAAGAACCTTTGTCTTGGAGAAGCTATTTTAATTTATATAAAAATTTTATTAAACAATTAACTATTAATTTTTAATAACTCTAATTGTAAATTAAATAATATTATTTTTTATTTAATTGAATGCTGTGTCTATTTTAAAACATTGTTAGTTTCCTACATTCATTTATATTCTTTAATTTTGCTTATTTGCTATAGTTAGCACTGATGGATGTAGTAAATAAAAATAAAATCAATTTAATTTTAAAATATTTTTTTTTGATTTAATTTTAAAATATTATTTTTGCACCTAATCCTTAAAATTTACAACAGACTTTATAAAGCAAAATTAGTAAAACTGTTTTAAATATGTAAGAAATCCAAAAATGTATATGTGAGGGTTATATTGTGGCTCTACAGCAGAGACCAGCCCTCGTCCATTTTAAATGTCTCTTTAAGCCCCAGGGCATTACTCGTAGCCAGTCGTGGCCCAGTGGCACAAGCGTGTGACTGTAAATGACTGGTTGTGGGTTCGATTCCCACTTGAGGAGTGGAAATATTTAATATTTCCATTTTTCTTCGCTCTGGTATCGAGGTAAAGCGCGGCGTTAAGTTCCGCCACTTAACACGCAATGCCTCCAAATTCGGCGGTGCGTGGGGAACGGAGTGTCTTTACACTAGGTTAGCTCTGCCTACCCTGCTGTGTGCGGGATATAGCGTGAAGCTATTTTTTTTTTCTCTTGCCAAATGGACCATGCAGTGGAATGTAAACAACTTTCTTTTCTTCTTATTAATTTATATAAACATCATATTATAGATAAAAGCTAACGATGGACTTTCCCAAAAGATATGTAAACAATGCATCGAAACAGTCCAGCTTGCTTTACAATTTAGACGAACTAGTAAAAAGACAGAGCGGGCTCTACTCAATATGGCCTACGGGAAGACAAGGAAGAGGCTTCTCAGGCCTAAAGAAACGAAATCAATTCCTAAATATGAATTGAATTTTGAAAAAAATGAAAATAATTTGAATTTATTGAACGAATTGGATGAAAAGCCTAAAGTGGAAGAGAGGGTATGTGTTGTTAATAATTGCTAAGTTAAAAAAAATGAGGTTTAAACTTTTTTTGAATGTCAGAGAGAAATTAATATCAAGTTTTTATCAATACTATGCAGAACTTTTTATTTTAGCAGAGAAAAAAATAAAAAAAAGTCCAGTCATGACTCAGTGGCACTTGCATAACAAGTTAAGTGGCAGAATTTAACGCCTCCCTTTGTCTTAAATTAACCGAGCTAAAATATGAAAATAATATATTATTATGTGGGAATTGAACTCATAACCATGGCGACTCAAATATGAAATAAAAAAATAAAAAACAACCTAACACTTTGGAGCACTGGTTCTCAACCAGTGGTGGGATAAACTGGTCCGCGAGCGATTTTAAATTTAGCTAGTGTTGTACCCAGCTCTATTAAAAGTTCAAACTACTCATCGAACTACAAAATGACAGAAACTGCAAGGATTACATACATAGTGGTCCCTGCTAACAAGAATAATTACATGCCACTGAACCGGAACACATCATCGGATGTTTGGCGGTTCGTCTTTGACATGATAGTGGTCGCGAGCCAGTCGGAGAACGAATCTCCTACCACCAAGCTACTGGGTTTCCCGCCTTTTGCTGGACCCAGCGGCGGGGGGAAATGTATTCTTAACCCATCCCCCCAAGGGAGAGAATTAGATTTAATAGTAAAAAAAACTTAATTATAGGAACTACCCTTAAACTCAAATGCTTTGCAAGGCAAAAGGAAAAGGGAGAGACTTCCGAATACAACCCCTTTCAAATGTAACACTTGCAACAAGGAGTTCAGGATGCGGGCCACTTATAAAGCTCATATGAGGTTTCATACTAATTATTATGTTTGTGAGGTAAGTGTTTTTATATTTAGTGAACTAATTCTCTGTTTCTATTTGCTTTAATTTCTTTTTTTTAATGTAGCTTCACTCTGTATCCCGCACATATTGGGGTAGGTAGAGGGAACCTAGTGTTAAGACACTCTGTTCCCCACGTCTGAAGAATTTTGGAGGCATTGTGTGTTAAGTGGCGGAACTTAACGCTGCGCTGCGCCTTAACACCAGAGCGAAGAAAATGGAATATTAATTGTTTTCTTTCCTCGAGTGGGAATCGAACCCACAATCAGTCGTTTACAGTCACACGCTTGTGCCCACAAGCCACGATTTTCTTATGTTAAATAACTAATGCCACAATGAGGAAAGTGGAGAACGGAGTGTCTTAAAACTAGGTTCCCTCTGCCTACCCTATAGTTATATCTCTAAGACCATTTAACAGTCACAAGTTCGATTCTCGCTTATTACTTTAAGCCAAAAAATGGGGAACGGAGTGTCTCAACACTAGGTTCCCTCTGCCTACCCCACTGTGTGCGGGATATAGCGTGAAGCTAGACTATGTACTAAAGACTAACGGTCGCAAGTTCGATTCCCACTTATTTTATGAGCCATTTCTTAATAGGCATGTAGTGGGGAACGGAGTGTCTCAACACTAGGTTCCCTCTGCCTACCCCACTATGTGCGGGATATAGCGTGAAGCTAGGTTATGTACCAAAGACTAACGGTCGCAAGTTCGATTCCCACTTATTTTATGAGCCATTTCTTAATAGGCATGTAGTGGGGAACGGAGTGTCTCAACACTAGGTTCCCTCTGCCTACCCCACTATGTGCGGGATATAGCGTGAAGCTAGGTTATGTACCAAAGACTAACGGTCGCAAGTTCGATTCCCACTTATTTTATGAGCCATTTCTTAATAGGCATGTAGTGGGGAACGGAGTGTCTCAACACTAGGTTCCCTCTGCCTACCCCACTATGTGCGGGATATAGCGTGAAGCTAGGTTATGTACCAAAGACTAACGGTCGCAAGTTCGATTCCCACTTATTTTATGAGCCATTTCTTAATAGGCATGTAGTGGGGAACGGAGTGTCTCAACACTAGGTTCCCTCTGCCTACCCCACTATGTGCGGGATATAGCGTGAAGCTAGGTTATGTACCAAAGACTAACGGTCGCAAGTTCGATTCCCACTTATTTTATGAGCCATTTCTTAATAGGCATGTAGTGGGGAACGGAGTGTCTCAACACTAGGTTCCCTCTGCCTACCCCACTATGTGCGGGATATAGCGTGAAGCTAGGTTATGTACCAAAGACTAACGGTCGCAAGTTCGATTCCCACTTATTTTATGAGCCATTTCTTAATAGGCATGTAGTGGGGAACGGAGTGTCTCAACACTAGGTTCCCTCTGCCTACCCCACTATGTGCGGGATATAGCGTGAAGCTAGGTTATGTACCAAAGACTAACGGTCGCAAGTTCGATTCCCACTTATTTTATGAGCCATTTCTTAATAGGCATGTAGTGGGGAACGGAGTGTCTCAACACTAGGTTCCCTCTGCCTACCCCACTATGTGCGGGATATAGCGTGAAGCTAGGTTATGTACCAAAGACTAACGGTCGCAAGTTCGATTCCCACTTATTGTTTAAACCATTTTATAATAGACATGTAGTGGGGAACGGAGTGTCTTAACACTAAATTCCCTCTGCCTACCCCACTATGTGCGGGATACAGCGTGAAACTAGGTTATGTACTAAAGACGGTAACGGTCGCCAGTTCGATTCCCACTTATTTTTTGAGCCACTTTTCAACAGGCGTGCGGTAAACGGTGTCGCAACATAAACCAACTGCAAGAACACAAGCGCGCCAGACACGGCCTGGGGAGGATACACAAGTGTGTGTATTGTGAATACAGCTCCGCGACCAAGGAGGCTTTGACGGTAAGTGGGGAGAGATGGAGAATTGGGTCACTACGCTTTTTGCGCTTTGTGGGTGCTGGTTAAAGGAATTTTAATGGGGGGTTTTGTTCAACTCGGGGGTAGTGATAATGTTAAAATTATTTTAGTGATAATGCAAAGCGTAGAGTTTCGTCACTCTACTGGTAATGTCTTAGATTTGGGAGAAAAGTGGGAGTGTCTTAACACTAGGATCTATCTGCCTACTCTGTTGTGCGTGAAAAAGCGTGAAGTTAAAATAAAAATGAAGTGTTAAAGTTAACACGCAAAGGGGCAACAAAACGTTCCGTCAAAGTTCTTTTGACTCCGGCTTTAATACAGTGCAAACATGATATGGGTTCGATTCCCATTCGCGGGAATAATTATATTTTATAGTATTTCGCCATTCTAACAAGACATGTCAAATATTTTTAACATACATATATACTTTTTAATGTCATATCTATCTTTATACCAGCTGTGGTGAAAAGTCTTTGATATGATTAATTGACTTACTAACTGACTCATTCACTTATTCTTCTCTTTAATAGAAGACTAACTAAAGCCATTCTCTGTTTGTCCCTATCTCCTTCTATCACTATATCTGTCACTCACTCACTGACTAACTGAGTCTATTACTGATTCGTTCACTCACTCACTCACTTATTTACTTAATCTCCTATATCACGAACAACGAAATTCATAATCAAAAGACTAAATAAAACCCTTCTTGTCTCTCTCTCTCTCTTGATTATTTGTCCCTGCCTGACTTATTCACTCACTGACTACCGTGCTCATTTATTCACTCAGTCACGTACTCGCTGTCTCCCTTATTCACTTACTCACTCACTCATTCGCTGCGTCACTTATTCACTAACTCGCTTGTAGGTTAACGAACTTATAAACTCACTCACTGTCTGCCTCACTTATTCACTCACTCACTCATTCGCTGCGTCACTTATTCACTAACTCGCTTGTAGGTTAACGAACTTATAAACTCACTCACTGTCTGCCTCACTTATTCACTCACTCACTCATTCGCTACCTCACTTATTCACTAACTGGCTTGTAGGCTGACGAACTTATAAACTCACTCACTGTCTGCCTCACTTATTCACTCACTCACTCATTCGCTACCTCACTTATTCACTAACTCGCTTGTAGGTTAACGAACTTATAAACTCACTCACTGTCTGCCGCACTTATTCACTCACTCACTCATTCGCTACCTCACTTATTCACTAACTGGCTTGTAGGCTGACGAACTTATAAACTCACTCACTGTCTGCCTCACTTATTCACTCACTCACTCATTCGCTACCTCACTTATTCACTAACTCGCTTGTAGGCTGACGAACTTATAAACTCACTCACTGTCTGCCTCACTTATTCACTCACTCACTCATTCGCTACCTCACTTATTCACTAACTCGCTTGTAGGTTAACGAACTTATAAACTCACTCACTGTCTGCCGCACTTATTCACTCACTAACTCATTCAATACCTCACTTATTCACTAACTTGCCTGTAGGCTGATGAACTTATAAACTCACTCACTGTCTGCCTCACTTATTCACTCACTCACTCATTCGCTACCTCACTTATTCACTAACTCGCTTGTAGGTTAACGAACTTATAAACTCACTCACTGTCTGCCGCACTTATTCACTCACTCACTCATTCGCTACCTCACTTATTCACTAACTCGCTTGTAGGCTGACGAACTTATAAACTCACTCACTGTCTGCCTCACTTATTCACTCACTCACTCATTCGCTACCTCACTTATTCACTAACTCGCTTGTAGGCTGACGAACTTATAAACTCACTCACTGTCTGCCTCACTTATTCACTCACTCACTCATTCGCTACCTCACTTATTCACTAACTCGCTTGTAGGCTGACGAACTTATAAACTCACTCAATGTCTGCCTCACTTATTCTCTCACTCACTCACTCATTCGCTACCTCACTTATTCACTAACTTGCCTGTAGGCTGATGAACTTATAAACTCACTCACTGTCTGCCTCACTTATTCACTCACTCACTCATTCGCTACCTCACTTATTCACTAACTCGCTTGTAGGCTGACGAACTTATAAACTCACTCACTGTCTGCCTCACTTATTCTCTCACTCACTAACTCATTCAATACCTCACTTATTCACTAACTCGCTTGTAGGCTGACGAACTTATAAACTCACTCAATGTCTGCCTCACTTATTCACTCACTCACTCATTCGCTACCTCACTTATTCACTAACTGGCTTGTAGGCTGATGAACTTATAAACTCACTCACTGTCTGCCTCACTTATTCACTCACTCACTCATTCGCTACCTCACTTATTCACTAGCTCGCTTGTAGGTTAACGAACTTATAAACTCACTCACTGTCTGCCGCACTTATTCACTCACTCACTCATTCGCTACCTCACTTATTCACTAACTCGCTTGTAGGCTGACGAACTTATAAACTCACTCACTGTCTGCCTCACTTATTCACTCACTCACTCATTCGCTACCTCACTTATTCACTAACTCGCTTGTAGGTTAACGAACTTATAAACTCACTCACTGTCTGCCGCACTTATTCACTCACTCACTCATTCGCTACCTCACTTATTCACTAACTCGCTTGTAGGCTGACGAACTTATAAACTCACTCACTGTCTGCCTCACTTATTCACTCATTCACTCATTCGCTACCTCACTTATTCACTAACTCGCTTGTAGGTTAACGAACTTATAAACTCACTCACTGTCTGCCTCACTTATTCACTCACTCACTCATTCGCTACCTCACTTATTCACTAACTCGCTTGTAGGTTAACGAACTTATAAACTCACTCACTGTCTGCCGCACTTATTCACTCACTCACTCATTCGCTACCTCACTTATTCACTAACTCGCTTGTAGGCTGACGAACTTATAAACTCACTCACTGTCTGCCTCACTTATTCACTCATTCACTCATTCGCTACCTCACTTATTCACTAACTCGCTTGTAGGTTAACGAACTTATAAACTCACTCACTGTCTGCCTCACTTATTCACTCACTCACTCATTCGCTACCTCACTTATTCACTAACTCGCTTGTAGGTTAACGAACTTATAAACTCACTCACTGTCTGCCGCACTTATTCACTCACTCACTCATTCGCTACCTCACTTATTCACTAACTGGCTTGTAGGCTGATGAACTTATAAACTCACTCACTGTCTGCCTCACTTATTCACTCACTCACTCATTCGCTACCTCACTTATTCACTAACTCGCTTGTAGGCTGACGAACTTATAAACTCACTCACCCTCGCTTATTCTCTCACTTATTCACTAACTGACTCACTAACTTTCCCACATAGATACACGAGAGGCGTCACACAGGCGAGCGGCCGTACATCTGCGACCATTGCGGCACCACCTTCCACAGACGGTCTAACCTCGTCCAGCATATAGCTATACACCTGCCTGAGAGGAATTTCCAGGTGGGTTTTGGTAGATTTTAAGGGATTTTGCCGATTTTAAAAGATTTTTTTCGTTTAAATTTTTGTTAATTTGACATTGTATCTTTTTTTTAGCTTCACGCTGTATCCCGCACACATTCGTGTATGCTGAGGGAACCTAGTGTTAAGACACTCCGTTCCACACGCACCGCCGAATTCGGAGGCATTGCGTGTTAAGTGGCGGAATTTAACGCCGCGCTATGCTTCGACACCAGAACGTAAAAAATGGAAATGATAAATATTTCCACTCCTCGAGTGAGAATGGAACCCACAACCAGTCGCTCTACAGTACACCTTGTGCCACTGCGCCACGACTGGCCCCATGACTTTACTTTCTTTCTTTATATGATATATTTTTTTGCAAGAACCCCTTACAAGTAACTATTTGAAAAAGATATTTAGAAAAGGTATAAATATTTGAACGCAGCGGGATTCGAACCCGTGCCACCTGAATACCGTCCAGGCGCTCTCACCACTGAGCCATGCGTTCTACTACCAGCGAAGTCGAAACTCTTATACGCTTTATTACTACGTTATTTTTGTTGTTAGCATCTCTGTAGAGAGATTTTTACAAATTTCTGCTACACAAAGATTATTCTACGAACAATCATTTGGCAAGAGTGAAAGCTATTTATTAAATACTTTTTAAACAATTTTTATACGTTTTCTTTAAATGTCATTTTCAATTTTCCTAAGTGTGGAATAACACTTTAAAAAAATGTTTAAAAGGTAACTATTTATCAATTATTTTCCCTTTTTCAGTGCGACATATGCCCAAAACGGCTGAAATCTCGCAAATTCCTGCAAATTCACAAGCACAATGCACACACAGGCAAGCGTTACGGGTATCTGTGCAATATCTGTGACCACAGATTCGAGAAACCCAATAAAGTTAGAGCCCATACACGAAGGGTTCACGGGGTACCCGACGATCAGCAGGGGCCGATTGCTAGGGTTCAAATTTAAGGGGTTCATGTGGGATTTGGTTGAAATTTTGTGTTTTTTCAGGGGTTGAAATGTAGGGGTTGAGTTGGAGTTTTTTGAAAATATTGGGGTTGTGTTTGGGGTTGAAATATAGGGGTTCATTTGAAATTTGGTTGGAACTTTGTATTTTTTTGACTAGGGTTCAATTATTTGTAGAGATTCACTTGAAAGTTGAGAAAGACATTTTCCTAAGTGTAGAATAACACTTTAAAAATGTTAAAAAAACACTTGAAAGTTGTTAAAAATGTTATATATTTTTTGTTTAGGGTTCAAATATAGGGTTCATTTGAAATATGGTTTGAAAATATGCTTTTTTTTTCAAATGTATACACATCACTTGTTATATTTATTAAAAATGTATTTTTTTGGTCTTTTTTTGTTGCAATACTTCTCATTATTTTTAAGTATTATTTTAATTGTGATTGCAATAATCATTTTATAATTATTTTATATCTTCTATTAAATATATTCCTTTTGGGAATTTCTCAATTAATTTTTAAGTTTAATTATATGACTGACTCATAAATTAATAAAAAAGTCTTTGATATTTTTAAAAAATAATATTGTAATTATTAAGTGTATTTAATAATATAAGAGCTGTACATAGATTATTAAACTCTTTAGATTATAATTATTTAATTGGCTTTTTTTTTTTTAATTATTTTATTTTAATAATAAATAATAAAATGGATAATTAAACTTTTTAGAGTTTAAATATTTAACTTGCATTTTTTTTAATTTTTTTTATTTTATTTTTTTTTTATAATTATTACAATCGGTCCTATGCTGCTTCTGGTAATAAAAGGTAAGGCATAAACCCATTTAATTTGTAAATTAAGAAATTATTTTTTTATCTTCACGCTAAAAGGGTAGGCAGAGGGAACCTAGTGTTAAGACACTCCGTGTTTTTATCATTAATAACTGTTAATTTATAAATCTGGGCGAAGAAATGAAAATTTAAATTTAATCAAAGTGGAAATCGAACCGGCAACTATCGCTTTACATTCAGACGTGACGTCCCACGGCCTCGCTCTAGTATCTAAGGCAGGGGTCCCCAACTTTTTTTTCAGCTTCACGCTGTATCCCGCACACACTCCATTCCCTACTCACCGCCGAATTTGGAGGCATTGCGTGTTAAGTGGCGGAACTTAACGCCGCGCTTTACCTCGACACCAGAGCGAAGAAAATGGAAATATTAAATATGATCTGAGTGTCTTAACACTAGGTTCCCTCTGCCTACCCTTTTAGCGTGAAGCTAAAAAAAAAAACAAAAAACATATATTAATAATGACATACTTTCTTACAGCAACTTCCACTAGTTTTAAAATTTTGTGCCAAAATGAAAATGAATTTTAAAACAACAAAATGTTGTTAGAAAAATGATTGCAAGACAAACAACAAGAAGAGTTACTATTGCAAGAATAACCACAGTATCTGCTGCTGTGGGGAACGGAGTGTCTTAACACTAGGTTCCCTCTGCCTATCCTGCTGTGTGCGGGATACAGCGTGAAGATAAAAAAACCGTTATTTTAGCTTCACGCTATAACCCGCACACAGCAGGGTAGGCAGAGGGAACCTAGTGTTAAGACACTCCGTTCCCCACGCACCGCCGAATTCGGAGGCTTGCGTGTTAAGTGGCGGAACTTAACGCCGCGCTTTACCTCGACACCAGAGCGAAGAAAATGGAAATATAATTTCCACTCCTCGAGTGGGATTCGAACCCACAACCAGTCGTTTACAGTCACATGCTTGTGCCACTGGACCACGACTGGCCACATACAAAAAAAACTCCTGCAAGAATAACAACATTTCTTGCAACTAGCAATAATAATGACCTGAATGATGTTTTTTGTGATTATTTTATTAGTATTATAAACTGTTTAATATTAAATTATTAAATGAATATATGGTAATATATAATATAATGTCTTTTGTTTTCCTGTAGTCTTTCCTTATTTTGAAAACTAGCTGTTTCGTTATATTGCAACCCTCGGGGGTGGATTTGGGAGAATAAAGTAGCCTATGTTTAACCTTGGATTATCAACTATATTTATGCCAAAATTCATTACAATCGGTCAAGCGGTGTAGATTTTTCATATAAACTTTCATCCCCTATTTCAACTATTTAGAGGTTGATTTTTGAAAAAATATGTAGCCTATGTTAGGCCATTAATTTTTACTATTTTCATTCTAAGTTTCATCCAAATCGGACCCGTAGATTAGCCGCGAAAGCGTGACAGACAAACAGACAGACTTTCGCATTTATAATATAAGTACGGATGGATAATACTTAGGTTCCCAATTAAAATATAATTAACTTATATAAGTTTTCATAGTAGTGCGCCGTTTGCATTTACATCCACCTCCATTATTAGATGGCGTAAATGCTATGAAATAGTTAAGCAAATCTTTATGAAAATAATTTATTTATATGTTATCTATGGGCCAGTCGTGGCTGAGTGGCACAAGCGTGTGACTGTAAACGATTGGTTGTGGGTTCGATTCCCACTCGAAGAGGGGAAATATTTAATATTTTCGTTTTCTCCGCTCTGGTGTCGAGGCAAAGCGCGGCGTTAAGTTCCGCCACTTAACACGCAATGCCGCCGAATTCGGCGGTGCGTGGGGAACGGAGTGTCTTGACACTAGGTTCCCTCTGCCTACCCGAATGTGTGCGGGCTAAAGTGTGAAGGTAAAAAAAAATGTATAGACGGATTTTGTGCGGAAAATTGGAAATAGCTCCGAAGAAGACATTTAGTCAATGTAAACCACTACCGGTACACAGTGGCTCATTATTTATTCCTATTTTTTTTTAAGCACAACAAGACAAAGACATTTAAAGAAAACGAATAAAAAATTGAACGCAGCGGGATTCGAACCCGCGCCTCCTGAACACCGTTCAGGCGGTCTCACCACTGAGCCTCAGCCATGTGTAGAAGCCATGGCTCAGTGGTGTATACGTTTTCTTTAAATGTCTTTTTCAATTTTCCTAAGTGTGGAATAACACTTTGAAAATGTTTAAAAAACAACAAGACAACTTTAATATTGTTTTTATGAAAAAATGATAATGCAGAGAGATAGGTTACTAACCAAAGTTTGTTGTGTGCAAATTTCAGTTCATTACTTTGACATTTCCTTCATAATTTGAACATCTGCTAACATCCGAGCCACTGTTCCTTTTGACCTTATGTCTTGTATCAAAGTCAAAGTCAAATAATTTTATTCAAAATAACAAGTTACAAGCTTCATTTTTTGAACGTGAAATAGTTTACCACCGGACACAGGTACACTAAAGTTAACGCCTCACACCTGAGAAGAACCGGCGCAAGGAACGAAAGCGGGACTTGTTTTTTTTTTCTTTTTTTTTTTAGCTTCACGCTGTATCCCGCACACAGCAGGGTAGGCAGAGGGAACCTAGTGTTAAGACACTCCGTTCCCCACTTTCCGCCGAATTCGGAGGCTTGCGTGTTAAGTGGCGGAACTTAACGCCGCGCTTTACCTCGACACCAGAGCGAAGAAATTGGAAATATAATTTCCACTCCTCGAGTGGGAATCGAACCCACAACCAGTCGTTTACAGTCACACGCTTGTGCCACTGCGCCACGAATAAAGGAGGAAAGTGGGGAACGGAGTGTCTTAACACTAGGTTCTCTCTGCCTACCCGAACGTGCGCGGGATACAGCGTGTAGCTAAAAAAAGGAACGACACAAGTATATAAAAATTACTGCATTACTACTTTAGACTCGAGTTAAACGTTTTGTTATAATAATTGTAAAATAAAATAAAATAGTTTATATTATAATGATCTATACTTACGATAATATTTTAGTGGTTCCTTTAATAGTTTTCGTCTCCAATACAGCTGTGTAGGCAGAGAGTAAGAGACAACGGTCTCCGTTCTCCACTTTACGCCTAGGGGACCATTCAAGTATTATGTAAGCAGATTTATTACTATTATTTACCCCCATACCCCTTGTCAGGAAAGAAAGCAAGGCTCTCTCCTCCCCCATGCTTACGGAAACATTTTTCAATTAATGTATTGTTTTTTATATTATAATTATAATATTATAAGAGTTTCAGATGACGTAATCATCCTCTAGACTCCCCTACCCCCCATGTCATCAAAAATAGGCAAAGCAAACACCCCCCATCCCCTTATAGTGTTCTCGTAATACTTGAACGAACCCTAATTCATAATATTAATTATAAATTAAAGTTTAAAATAAAGTTTAATGAATCATTTCATCTTTAGTTATTAAGTTATTAGTAATTTCACCTTTGTTAACATCGTCAGGTTGGCCGAGTGGTCTAAGGCGCCAGATTTAAGCTCTGGTTCCCGAGAGGGAGCGTGGGTTCGAACCCCACACCTGACAAATGTGGAATCACTTTTTATTATTTTTATTTATTAAATTAAAAACTTTTATATAAATATTTAAGAAAGTATATTAAAGAATATTTGTTGTTATACTTTTTTTTAATATTTGCTAAGAGTTATGACGTTAATCCAACAGATTGCAACAGATTATATATTTTTAAAACAAAAACATGTCTTAAGATATAATTATTAAAAATTAAACATAATTCATATTTTATATAAAATTTGATAAGGGAATCTAAAATAATACAAATAAATATTCTTTTATTCTTATTATTACGTTTGCAGCTGTATTATCTGTAATCTTAACTTAAATAAATTAATTTCAATTATAATTTTTCATCTGTAGCGCAGCTAAGCGACCAAGCTGTCATTGTAATGAGTTTTCAAAACAAAAACAATAATGTTAATTTAAAATATATTAATTAAAATAACTTTTTATATAAATATTTACTTGATGTATATTAAAATGGATGCATTAAGCTGTTGTAGGACTTGTTTAAGTGATCAAAATTTACAGCCAATGTTCTTATTGCCGGAGTATAGGGAGAAATATTCCAGCATTATTTTTCTTATTGCCGGCATAAAGGTATGTTTATAAACAATATTTTATAGCTTAAGCTAGAGAGAAGTTGGTGTTAAGACTCTCTATTTATACTTTTCTTTCTTTTAAAGATCAAGATGTTAGGGAGTTTCCTAGAGCTGGGAAAATGAAAATAACTTTATTTATAAAAAAATCTCAGAGTGAGGGTCGACTCCACAACCTTTGTACTTAGTTCAACTTGTTCTTTAGCTTGTACTTAGCTTAGCAGTCACTGTCCTACTACAACTAAATAAGTATTTTATTTTTTAAAATAATCCTCTAGTTTTTAAAACATTATATTAAATGCAAACTTTGATTTTTGATGCAATTTGATTATGTTAACATATTAATTTAGGAATATCATTTTAAATATGTAGACGTAATACAAAAAAAATATCTTATAAGATAAATTAGTCACAATATACAAATTATAATATACATATTGAATTAATTATGTTTGTAGGTCGAAATAAACGACTCGCTCCCCCAACAAATGTGTTCAACATGCATAACTTTCATAAACAAATCAATAAAATTCAGAAAAAAATGTGAACAATCACAAAAATTACTCGAAAACAGATTAAATGGCATTAAAATTGAAAATCTAGATTTTAAAACCGAAGAAAACCCTGTATCTATCGACATTAGTGATTCTTTAGACGATGATTTCAAAGATATTGACGATAACATCACATTAGATGCGTTACAAAGTAACAATTCAGAACACGATCATAAAAATCAAAATGAAACTAAAATCGAAGCTAATTTTAATAAAAAACAGACTGAAATTGACGAGAAACCCATAGATTTATTATTAATAGGTAAAAAAAGGAAAAATATTGTTCGAGTCAGGAGAAAAAGTAAGGATGTTAAGGAGAAAGGAAAAGAAAGTATAGAGTGTGAATATTGTCACAAAATATTGACATCTAAGTTGTCGATGCGAAACCATTATAAAATACATACAGGTTTTGATGTGGTGTGCGAGGTAAGTCTAGTTTAATATTTTGCTTTCAGCTTCATGCCTTTTCGGGTATAAGAAGTTAGTCTGAGAGGACCTAGTGTTAAGACACTCTGTCCTACACTTTCAGGTCAAAATCTAGACATATGCAGGTTGACGCCACCAATCGTTGCGCAGACAAACGTGTGACTGTAAACAACTGGTTGTAGGTTCGATGCCCAAATAAATATATCCATTTTCTTCGCTCTGGTGGCAAAGCGCGGCGTTAAGTTCCGCCACTTAACACACAATGCCTCCGAATTCGACGGTGCATGTGGAACGGAGTGTCTTAACACTAGGTTCCCTCTGCCTACCCTGCTGTGTGCGGGATACAGCGTGAAGCTAAATCTAAGGCCATCAGGTCACAGAGGGATAGTTCCTGGCTGTAAACTCGATGGTTGTGGGTTCGATGCACTCTCGGGGGAATGTTTCATGAATGAGCTTTGGGGGAATTATGTTAAAATTATTTCCATAACTTCGCTCTTGCAACTAAGTTAAAGTGCGTCTTAATACTATGTTGTCTCTGACTACCCTTTTATCTGCTTTTTTTTTGCCTTTTTTATAATAATTAAAAAAAATAGCTTCACGCTATATCCCGCACACAGCAGGGTAGGCAGAGGGAACCTAGTGTTAAGACACTCCGTTCCCCACTTTCCGCCGAATTCGGAGGCATTGCGTGTTAAGTGGCGGAACTTAACGCCGCGCTTTACCTCGACACCAGAGCGAAGAAATTGGAAATATTCAATATTTCCACTCCTCGAGTAGAAATCGAACCCACAACCAGTCGTTTACAGTCAAACGCTTGTGCCACTGCGCCACGACTGGCCACAATAATAAGAGTAATTACTTGTAATAAATAAAAATATTATAATTTTAAGCATTGCGGCAAGAAGTTTATAACGAGGAGGCTGCTTTTAATGCATTGTAGAGCAAAGCATGGATACGAAAAGACTGACAAATGTTCCTTTTGCGATTATAAGGCGTCTAACGCGGAGCAAGTCAAGGTAAGCGCATTATTATTAAAAAAAAAACCATTTTTAGTTACTTCTAGACTTGGGGTAGTAAAGCGACTGGCTGTGGATTCGATTCCCACTCGAACAGTGGAAATAATATTTCCATTTTCTTCGCTCTGGTGTTGAGGTAAAGCGCGGCGTTAAGTTCCGCCACTTACAATGCCTTCGAATTCGGTGGAAAGTAGGGAACGGAGTGTTTTAACACTAGGTTCCTTCAGCCTACCCGAATGTGTGCGGGATACAGCGTGAATCTAAAAAAAAATATAGATAATTTAAAAGTAGGCGAATATAAGATTATAATAAGCCTAAAATTAATTTGGAAGTAGTCAGATTTTGAACGTATGGCTTAGCGTATAGGTCAGGGACGGTAAGCAAGAGGCGCGGGTTCGAGTCCCGCTGGTTTCAAATATTCATACATTTTTTACAACATTCTTTATCCATTCTTATATTATAAATGCGAATGTCTGTGTGTTTGTCTGTCACGCTTTTACGGCTAATATACCGGTCCGATTTGGATGAAATTTAAAATGTAACTAGGAAAAATGACTAGGTTTAACATAGGCTACTTAGTTTTTCAAAAATCAACCTCTAAAGGATTGAAATAGGGGATGAAAGTTTATATGAATAATCTACACCGTTTGACCGATTGTAATGAATTTGGCATATGATGTATAGTTGATAATCCAAGGTTAACAAACATAGGCTACAATATACCGAAACTGTGGCGTAACTTATTTGTTAGTGGACTGCTAGTTACCTATAAAAATGCTTTATTTCTCGCAATTTCTCGCCTCTCTTTTCTCTTATTCAAACTTAAAATGAAGAACGATTCTCTTTGACTTTTGCTATAAATAGATTATTTTTTAGCTTCACGCTGTATCCCGCACACGTTCGGGTAGGCAGAGGGAACCTAGTGTTAAGACACTCCGCTCTCCACTTTTTACTTACATTTGATATACTGCGTGTTGAGTGAGAACCCAACTTACACTATACCCAATAATAATAATTTTATTCAAAATAATGCTGCTTCATTTTTTGAATATCTAATAGTTTATCACCCGCTCGCGGCTTCGCCTGCGTGAACTACACAACTATATCACTATAGGCACATAGACATCACATTAGAAACCTCTAACATTATCAATATTTCTCTACTACACTATGCATGTATTATACATATAAACCTTCCTTTTGAATCATTCTATCTATTAAAAGAAACCGCATCAAAATCTGTTGCGTAGTTTTGAAGATCTAAGCATACATACATACAGACAGACGCAGGAAGCGACTTTGCTTTATACTATTAATAATTCGTCCATCTTATTCGAAGATCCACGAGAGACTCCACACAGGGGAGAAGCCTTTCGTCTGTAAAGACTGTAACGCGGGCTTCCACAGGAAGAGCAGTTATTTGCAACACGTCGCCATACATCTGCCGGAGAAAACTGTACAGGTATAATTTAGGATTT
>CM032443.1:530932-550932 GCA_019049465.1 Dryas iulia moderata
GTTCGGGTAGAGGGAACCTAGTGTTAAGACACTCCGTTCCCCATTTTCTGCCTAATTCTAGAAACATTGCGTGTTAAGTGGCGGAACTCAACGCCGCGCAATGCCTCTCAACCAGAGCGAAGGAAACGAAAATATTGAACATCAATTTCTCGACTGCGAACCAAACCCACAACCAGTCGTTTACAGTCACACGCTTGTGCCACTGCGCCACGACTGGCCAGAATCATTATTTTTTTATTTTTATATATTTTCTTCTATTTTTTCTCCATTTTTTTCTATTTTTTCTCCTCTTTCAGTGCGACCAGTGCCCAGCGAGATTTAAATCAGTCACTCTAATGAGAATCCATAAGAACCGCCACAGACCCTCCCCTTACACTTACAAGTGTAACATTTGCGATAACACTTTCGCGAGACGGAGAAATGTGTCACGACACTTGCAGAGAGTTCACGGTCTACTTCCGGCCAATGATTCTTTTATACATAGAGTTAAAATACATTAAAGGTAAACGGAGAGTTTTTTTCTTTAGCTTCACGCTGTATCCCGCATATAGCGGGTTAGGTAGAGAGAAGCTAGTGTTAAGACACTCCGTTCCTAAAACATCGAATTTTGGAGGTATTGCGTGTTAAGCGGAATTTAACGCCGCGCTTTGCCTTGGTACCAGAGTTAAAGTGGAAATATTAAATATTACCACTCCTCGAGTGGGAATCGAACCCACAACCAGTCGTTTACAGTCACACGTTCGTGCCACTGTGCCAAGACTGACCCCAATTAATTATATATCTACTAAATTAAAGAATATATATTAAATAATAATATTATTTTTTATTTCACGGAGAGACAAAGAGTTAAGAATTTATTGTTCCATATAATAATAAAATAAAAGGAGAGTTTAAGTGTCTAAGTGAAGTGTCAAAGTGTCTTTAACACACTTGTATAAAGTGAAGTGGAAAAAACTTTTTTTGCATTTAAATAAAGTAAAGGATTTGTTACTTGTTACTTAGCTACTAGATATATTGTACTTATTTTTTTATTTAAAAAAATGACTATTTTAAATAAATATATATAGAAAAGTGTACGTTTATTATAAATATATTTTAAAAAATAATATAATTTTAAGCTTCATTTTATTTTTATACTTATAATGTTAAAATTTCTCCGGAATTAACGTGACCTAAAAAAAGACATTTAAAGAAAACGTATAAAAATTTGAACGCAGCGGGATTCGAACCCGCGCCTCCTGAATACCGTCCAGGCGCTCTCACCACTGAGCCATGCGTTCTACTATCCGCTGCGTCGAAATTCTTATACGCTTTATTACAACTTTTTGTTGTCAGCATCTCTGTAGAGAGATTTTTACAAATTTCTGCTACACAAAGATTATTCTACGAACAACAGGAAATAAAACCACAGCCTTTGGGGGAATAAATAAATCTTTAATAACCACCTTACATAAATAAACCTTATATAATATAATATAATATAACATATCATATCAACTTTCACCACAACTCAAAAACAAAATAAATACACAAAGAAAAAAACAAGCCTTCGAATTCGGCGGAAAGTGGAGAACGGAGTGTCTTAACACTAGGTTCCCTCTGCCTACCCGAACGTGTGCGGGATACAGCGTGAAGCTAAAAAAAAAAAAAAAAAAAAAAACAATTTTATACTCCATGCATTATATCTTGACCATTTCTGCGACGCCAATTGTAGCTAAGTTCCAATCTTTCAACTTAAAATGAGGGTAGTTTTTTTTTATAGCTTCACGCTGTATCCCGCACACATTCGGGTAGGCAGAGGGAACCTAATGTTGAGACACTCCTTTCCCCACTTTCCCACTGGAGGAGTGGAAATATTTAATATTTCCATTTTCTTCGCTCTGGTGTCGAGGTAAAGCGCGGCGTTAAGTTCCGCCACTTAACACGCAATGCCTCCGAATTCGGCGGTGCGTGGGGAACGGAGTGTCTTAACACTAGGTTCCCTCTGCCTACCCGAACGTGTGCGGGATACAGCGTGAAGCAATTAAAAAAAAATGCATATAAATGGAAAACGGAGAGTCTAATAACTAAAGTGGTATCTATTTCCTACAAAAAAAACTCTAAACATTATAAAATTGTCTTTTTAAAACTCCATAGAATGATAATATTTACTTCTTAGCTTTAAAAATAAAAAAAAAAAAAAACAAAAATGCAATAATTTTTGCATTTCATACAATTTTGACAAGCGCAAGAATCGAACTTAGTACCTCCCGCCTCTATTTATATGATTAACTAGAACAATATATTGAAACATATAATTTAACACCATTTTTTTAAATACCACCTCAAAAAAATGAACCAAAAATGCAAATAAATGGAAAACGGAGAGTTTAAACACTACTAAACTGTTTTTTTAATAATGCTTACACAAAAATATTATAAAATTATACAAATTTTAGCCACTTGCACTAGTATACGTGGGACAATAAGACTTTAGTGACTCAAATCTCCATTTTATCGACCGCATAGTGACACAACACTACCAAATAAAATCAATTTCAAAGGAATGTCGCCATTTTTTCCTCGCAAAATATAACTTATGGCGTCATATGTTAATTCTTTTTGGTTTTTTTAAAGATACAACTTGTTTAAAGGGGAACGGAGTGTCTTAACACTAGGTTCCCTCTGCCTACCCTGCTGTGTGCGGGATATAGCGTGAAGCTATTTATTTATTTTTTTTAAAACTTGTTTAAATTAGCGTGTAACGAGAGCGTTACGAAATGTGTGATCAGCCAACGCGAACGCAAGTTTAGAGGGAGATAGAAAGAGAGAGTTACGTTTCATATATCACTGCAGTATTGGCGAAAACTTAATTGCGATTAACAATTAAATATTAACAAATGATCGTTTGTGTGTGCGAAAATCACAATTAACAATTAATTCATAGTTAACTGTAGTGTAAACATTGAGAACTAATTAATTTTCAGCTAATTGTGATTTTTATGTGATTTCCCCACAAACAAATAAGGATTTTTTTTTCTAGCTTCACGCTGTATCCCGCACACGTTCGGGTAGGCAGAGGGAACCTAGTGTTAAGACACTCCGTACCCCACGCACCACCGAATTCGGAGGCATTGCGTGTTAAGTGGCGGAACTTAACGCCGCGCTTTACCTCGGCACCAGAGCGAAGGAAATGGAAATATTAAATATTTCCACTCCTCGAGTGGGAATCGAACCCACAACCAGTCGTTTACAGTCACACGCTTGTGCCACTGCGCCACGACTGGCCACATTGATTTATTTATTATGTAACAATATACATATACATATGAGAACATATACTTTTAGAATTCCATTTTAAACGCCATCTCTAGTGATGTTATGAAATGGTATATATAAATATTTGACATTAAAATCTCTCGACCCCAAAATCTTGCTACGCGACCCCATTTGGGGTTTCGACCCATAGTTTAAGAAGCCCTGATATAAAGCATAATTTTAAAGTTATTTTTACATTATTAACAACATTTTATTTGATTAAATTTTAATAATAATACATTTCGAAAAAAAAATTAACAAATTTCAACAACAAAATATTAATAATTTTTAACCAAAACTCACTTAAATCATAATTTAAAACAATAAAATCGATTTTGAGACGATTCATCTTAAAAGAAAAATCGATTTTCACAAATCATTCGACTAAAATCGATTTAATACATAAGTATTATGGATTTAGTCGTTTTTAAATACACAATAATAGCCGAGTCTGAGAGAGGACCTAGTGTCACAACTCTCTGTCATCCACTTTCCGACCCAAATCGAGATATTATCTATTAAGTGGTGGAACTCAACGCCGTGCCAAGTACCAAGTACCAGTTTATTAGAATTATTTCTCTGGTACAAAGCGCGGCGTTAAATTACACCATTACATACGGAGAATCACCATACGGAAAAAAGGGTAAAGTTGTTAACATAATATAAAAAAATGATTTCTAATATTGGTTTTGGAAATAAAGAGAAAAAAAAAAAAAAAAATCATTTTTTCAAAATACCTTTCAGTTTTAAATAAAAAAAAATAAGCAAGTTTAAAAAAAAGTGCTTTTAAAAAAAGTGACTATTCCCAAAAAAAAATATAATTCTATTTGACTTTATTTATTATTGCTACTAAATTCTTGCATCCATACTTATAAAAGCGAAAGTCTGTGTGTTTGTCTGTCACGCTTTTACGGCTAATCTACCGGTCCGATTTGGATGAAATTTAGAATGAAAGTAGTTAAAATTACTGAGTCTAACATAGGCTATATATTTTATCAAAAATCAACCTCTAAAGGGTTGAAATAGGGGATGAATGTTTACATGAAAAATCTAAACCGCTTGATTGATTGTAATGAATTTTGGAATAGATATAGTTGATAATCCAAGGTTAAACATAGGCTACTTTATTTTTAAAAACCCACCCCCGAGGGTTGCAATATAAGGAAACAATGAGGCAGTCCACGCGGCGAAGCCGTGAGCGGGTCGCTAGTACAATAAAACTTAAAATAAAAAAAAATAAATAGCTTCACGCTATATCCCGCACACAGCAGGGTAGGCAGAGGGAACCTAGTGTTAAGACACTCCGTTCCCCACTTTCCGCTGAATTCGGAGGCTTGCGTGTTAAGTGGCGGAACTTAACGCCGCGCTTTACCTCGACACCAGAGCGAAGAAAATGGAAATATAATTTCCACTCCTCTAGTGGGAATCGAACCCACAACCAGTTTACAGTCACACTCTTGTGCCACCGGGCCACGACTGGCCACAAATACACTAATATCAATATTATAAATATTGTCGTAATTCTTGCACATTTTTTGTATAAACTCTTGCATAATTTACTTAATTCTTGCAAATTAAACATAACATATCGTTGTATTTCTTGCATTTTAACAACTACACCAATTATCGATAAATAATATCGATAAATAATATCGATTATGACTATTAAATCGATTAATAAAATAAATAAGCAATTAATTCTGACAGTTGACAGATGACAGTTACTTTTTTAATTTTTAAAGAACAAAAACAACATGGAGTAGTGTTTATTAAAAATGACAAAAATAAATATATTTAAAATGAACATAATACTTTGGCCCTTTTAAAATATTAATGAAAAAAAAAACATTATTTAGTTCTGGATATGATTCTTATTAGATGGGTATATTTAAAATATTCATTTTCACACTTGTAAAGGAAATGACGGCGTTAAGTTCCGCCATTCACCAATTATATAATATTAATACAAGCATAAATCCACAATTGATAATAATATTTAAATAATTAATTTATTGGTAAGATGAAACTCGGTGTTAAGTTACGCCACTCTCCACTTACATATATTAAGCATAAACATAATTCACAATAGAGGGGAATGATAATATATAAATAATTAATTTATTGGTAAGATGAAACGCGGCGTTAAGTTCCGCCATTCACCATCTTTTATATTATATTAATACAAGCATAATTCAAAAGTGATAATGAAATTTAAATAATTAATTTCTTGGTGAGATGAAACGCGGTGTTAAGTTCCGCCACTTAACATCTATATAATTCACAATTGAGGGGAAATATACAATATAAATTATTCATTTCCTGGTAAGATCAAAACGCGGTGTTAAGTTCCGCCACTTAACATCTATATATATTAAGACAAACAATCTATAAAGTCGTTGTAATTCAAATAAGGTGACGTAGTGACGCAACTCTCCGCAATTCAAAATACAGATAAATATAACAAAGAAAGCATACAATTTTGAACTAAAAAAACATTAATTTGAAGTTTTAAAAAAAAATAACTATCCTTAAATAAAAAGTGACCAAAAAAATTTGAAAAAAGGTCAACAAATCCGTCGACTAATCGTTGAAATTGTTGCAACTTTCCGCTATAAGAAGAAATGGTCACAATTTTATATATAGGATGTTATTATTTGATTTAAACAACAAAAATCCGCCAATTTGTCGTTAGGATTGTTGTTATTTTCGCGAGAGGTTTAGAAGAAGAATCACAATTCTATATATATATACACAATTGAAATAACACAACAAAAAATCCGGAGAAAAGTCGACAAACCGGTCGACTTATCGTTAAAATAATTGCAACTTTTTTGAAATGAGCAGAAATAGTTACAATTTTATATCCAGAGGTGTTATAATTAATTAAAAATCATTAAAATAACAAAAAAATCCGGAAAAAAACTCAACAAATCCGTCAACCAATCGTTGAAATTATTGCAACTTTTCGCTAAAACAGGAAAAAGTCACAATTTTACATACAGAATGTTATATTTTAATGCGAACAACAAAAAATCCGGAACAAAACTCAACAAATCCGTCAACCAATCGTTGAAATTATTGCAACTTTTCGCTAAAACAGGAAAAAGTCACAATTTTACATACAGAGTGTTATATTTTAATGAGAACAACAAAAATCCGGACAAAAAGGTCAACAAATCCGTCGACTTATCGTTGAGATTGTGTAATTTTTTTGCGAGAGGCTTAGGAGAAGAATCATAATCCTATATACAGATGTTACAATCGAAATAAAAACAACAAAATACCGGATAAAAAGGTCAACAAATCTGTCAACCAATCGTTAAAATTATTGCAACTTTTCGCTATAACAGAAAAAAAGTCACAATTTTATATACAGAATGTTATATTTAAATGAGAACAACAAAAATACCGGATAAAAAGGTCAACAAATCTGTCAACCAATCGTTAAAATTATTGCAACTTTTCGCTATAACAGAAAAAAGTCACAATTTTATATACACATTGTTATATTTTAATGAGAACAACAAAAAATCCGGACAAAAAGGTCAACAAATCCGTCGACTTATCGTTGAAACTGTTGCAACTTCTCGCAGGAGGGCATCCTCATGCGCTGCGCGTCGGCGTGCTGGCGCGACTCTCCGAAGTTCCTCGCTTTCCACGCGACATTGTCTCTGTAGTTCCTCTCTCTTTGGCAAGCGTGACGGAGACCCACTGGGGGGAAAGAATAGTTAAATAGTTAGAATAATAGTTAAATAGTTACAAAAATAGTTAAGTAGTTAGAACAATAGTTAAATAGTTACTCTAATAGTTAAATAGGTACAAAATTAGTTAAACAGTTACTAAAGAAAATTAGTTAAACAGTTACTAAAGTAGTTAAATAGTTACAAAATCAGTTAAATTCTTGAAACAATAGTTAAATAGTTACAGTAATAATTAAATAGTTACAAAAACACTACGGAGAGAATATAATAAAAAAAAATAGTTAAATAGTTACAAAAATAGTTAAATAGTTACAATAATAGTTAAATAATTACAAAAATAGTTAAAAAGTTACAAAAATAGTTACTATAATAGTTAAATAGGCACAAAATTAGTTAAACAGTTACAAAAGAAGTTAAGTGTGATAGTGTGCGACAGTAAACGCAATGGTCGTGGGTTCGATACACACGTGCGAGGAATATTTATATTTTAATAATTTTTATTTCTCCCCTCTTTTTTTAAATTTAGATAAAAATCGGCGGCGTTGAGTTCCGCCACTCATTCAAAGTATTGAAAAAAATAGGCTTTAATGACTAATCTACAAAGCTTAGAATCAAACGTTGTCACATAAAAAAAAACATTCTCAACTATCACAAAACGCGGTGCTAAGCTCCGCCAGATCCACCAACCAATCAACAGCATAGACAAAAAGGAGTCTAAAACGGAGAGACGGAGTGTCTAAACACTATTTAAAATAAAAACTCACCTATGAATTCCTCTTCAATGGCCATTTCAAGTCTACGCAACGAGCCCTGATAGTCGGTGTGGAAGTTTTCCTTCACGTAATAAGGTACCTGGAAATTAACAAACAAGTATAAAAAATAAAAAAATAACTTACTCCCTATAACATTAACTATCTGCCAGTAAAAATCCCATCAAAATCGGTCAAGCCGTTCCAGAGATAAGCCGGAACAAACAGACGGACAGATAAAAATTGTAAAAAATGTTATTTTAGTATATAAATACATATTTTTTTTTAGCTTCACGCTGTATCCCGCATACAGCAGGGTAGGCAGAGAGAACCTAGTGTTAAGACACTCTGTCCCCCACTTTCCGCCGAATTCGGAGGCATTGCGTGTTAAGTGGCGGAACTTAACGCCGCGCTTTACCTCGACACCAGAGCGAAGAAAATGGAAATATTAAATATTTCCACTCCTCGAGTGGGAATCGAACCCACAACCAGTCGTTTACAGTCACACGCTTGTGCCACTGGGCCACGACTGGCCACATACATATGTATTTAGTAAAACGCAATTTCTTTATTATCACAAACAGACACCAATTTTATTTATTACACAAAGTGTGACTGTAAACGCTACTGGTTGTGAGTTCGATTCCCGCTCGAGGAATATTAAAAATATAATATGTAATATTTCTATTTTCTTCGCTCTGGTGCCAAGACAAGCCGCGGCGTTGAGTTCCGCAAATTAACACGACCTCTAGAATAAGAGAAACGGGGTGTCTTAACACTAGGTAACCCTTTGCATACCCTGCTGTGTCACGCTTAAACTTCCTTCATCACACTTCACTTTTCAGTCCATACGTTACTTACAGGTACACACTTCACGTCCACACATTACCTTCAGTTACCCACCTTACCTTTTGGTCCACACTTTACCTTACAATCTACACTTCCACCTTCGCATCTTCACTTTACCTTCCAATCCTAGGGGTAAGATGGGCCTTAACTCCAAATCCACTTACCTTCAGGAGTGGGGCTCAAATTGTAAATAGGTTCACTGATAAAGAACCCAGACATCATGAACAGGAGTAAGAGAACCAAAACGGGTAGTAATTGCACTAGCCCAGCCACACCTTACCTTCAGGCCTACACTTTACCTACAGAAACACACATTACCTCCACATTTCCTCCACTACCTCCAGGTTCACACTTTACCTTCCAATCCACACTTTACCTCCATTACCCCATCTTACCTTCAGGTTCATAGTCTCCCTCGGCACGGGATACTTGGGTGTGGGGCTCAAACTATAAATGGGTTCACTGATAAAGAACCCGGACATCATGGACAGGAGTACGAGAACCAGAACGGGCAGTAATTGCACCAGTCCAGCGTGACTGTCCCTGGGCTCGGGTTCACGGGCCCGCCTCCTCGTGTAGACGGTGGGACCCGCACCTGGAAATGCTGGTCAGGGTATTTTTTCCCATATTTTTAATGGTATCGCCCTATTTGTTTGTGTGTTGGTGACGCGGCGTTAAGTTACGTCGATTAGTGGTTTAGATAAAAACGTTCCCTTTCGAAAACGTTCCCATACGGTTACCCAAAAGTACGGGTTCGAATCCCACTCCATACAAATCATCATACATTTCCGAAAAATATCAATTAAAAAACATTTAAAAAAATGCAAATTTAATAAAAAAATTGGTTCCAAAAAGACATTTAATGAATATATTTGACCGCAGCGGGATTCGAACCCGCGCCACTTGGACTTTCCAAGCGCTCTCACTGTTAAGGCATTCTGCCCGGGATTTGAACCCGTGGAAAACAACAAAAATAAGTTGTAATAAAGCGTATAAGAATTTCGACGCAGCGGATAGTAGAACGCATGGCGTATATACGTTTTCTAAATGTCTTTTTCAATTTTCCTAAGTGTGGAATAACACTTGGGACCAATCGTGGCGCAGTGGCACGAACGTGTCACTGTCAAGCGACTAGTTGTGGGTTCGATTCCCACTCGAGAAATCGAAATATTTATTATTCCATTTCCTTCGCTCTGGTGTCGAGGTAAAGCGCGGCGTTAAGTTCCACCACTTAACACGCAATGCCTTGTAAATTAGGCGGAACATGGAGAACGGAGTGTCATAACACTAGGTTACCTGCCCTGCGTGCGGGATACAGCGTGAAGCTAAAAAAATACATATTTAATAATAGTTTGGTTTCCAAAAGACATTTAGTAAATGTATAAAAAATTGAACGCAGCGGGATTCGAACCCGCGCCTCCTGAATACCGTGAACTGAATGAACGCATACTCAGCGGTGAGAGCGCCTGAACGGTATTCAGAAGGCGCGGGTTCGAATCCCGCTGCGTTCAAAATTTTATACGTATTCTAAATGTCTTTTTCAATTTTCCCAAGTGTGGAATAACACTTTAAAAATGTTAAAAAATATTTAAACAGCAATTTAATTTACACTCACCAGTAGCCCCGAAGAACATGTTGAACAGCTCCTCAGCGGTCAGATCGGATTCGAACCCGCGCGCGTAGTACTGGTGGTGGGTGTGGGTGGTGTGCGCCGGTTCATCACCCCTTATGTCGTACTGCTTTCTCTTCTCGGGGTCAGTTAAAATGGCCGCTGCGTTACCTATTGCCTGTTATTATCATAAAAAAATCAGCACTATATTGAAAAAAGCATTTAGAAAACGTATAAAAATTTAAACGCACCAGGATTCGAACCCGCGCCTCCTGAATACCGTCCACGCGCTCTCATCACTAAGCCATGCGTTCTACAGCGAAGTCGAAATTCTTATACGCTTTATTACAATAAACTTTGCTAACAATAAAAATAAGTTGTAATAAAGCGTATAAGAATTTCGACGCAGCTGGTAGTAGAACGCATGGCTCAGTGGTGAGAGCGCCTGGACGGCATTCAGGAGCCGCGGGTTCATATCCCGCTGCGTTCAAATTTTTATACGTTTTCTGAATGCTTTTTCAATTTTCTTAAGTGTGGAATAACACTTTAAAAATGCTTAAAGGCAACACTATGTTCTTCCTGCTATGTGTAAAAGTTTGATACTAGCGTGGGTTAGTTGGATTGTGACTGTAAATCTATTGATAGTGGGTTCGATTTCCACTCGCGGAAATCCCTCCTTTTTTATATATAATTCTATTTTATCACTCTACGGACATAAGGTCTGTACCTTTTTTAACATGACTCTTGTTTTATCATATACAATACAATTTTTTTTGTTTACAATTTCAGTACTTAAAACTAAGACTTAAAGAATATGCCCTAAGAGAGTTCAGTTATTACAAAATTTAAATTGCCCGTTTCCATTTTATACAACTTATGATATGAATATTAAACGTAACCTAACTTAATTTATTAAAAGTGACATCTATTATATTTCAATTATATTCCTTCACTGTGCTTAATATATAGAGCGCCACGTTGTGTTCCGCCGCTTAATACATAATGTCTAGATTTAGACCAGAAACTTCGGAGTTTCTAAATATATATTTTCGAATACCTAAAAATATACGCATATCAAATAAATCAATCAAAATTAATTTATAATAACCACAAAAACAAAGGATCTCAAATTTTTTTTATACCAAATTTATCACTGACTTATAATTCGTAGACAGCTAAGCTATGTATGTAGACTGTTTTTTTTAGCTTCACGCTGTATCCCGCACACAGCAGGTTAGGCAGAGGGAACCTAGTGTTAACACTATGTTTCTAATTACCTTAAAGGCTTCAGCAGCTCCCGGGGCATGATTCTTATCGGGGTGGAGCTGAAGTGCCAGTTTCTTGTACGCCTTCTTTATATCCGAGTCGGTCGCTTCTTTTGTCACTCCTGGAATGGTTTTTTTTATGAAATTTAGTAAAATAATCAATTTTTATTATAAGCTACATCCTTGCATCTTTGTCAGCATGGAAATTAACAAAAAAACAAAAAAAATGAAGCCTAAATTACTCTCTATTACATCAGTTACCTGCCAGTGAAAATCTCATCAAAATTTGTCCAACCATTTAACAAGAAACTAACCAGAAATAAAACAGACATAAAAATGATAAAAAATGTTATTTTCATATATGTACCACGTATATATACATATGCATTTAGACAAAAGCAGTTATTTTATTGCTACAAATGGACATTCCAATTTTACTTATTTGTATAGATTTGTATTTTTGTAATGTTCGACAAAAAGAAGAGAGAAAACCATATAAAAAGATTTTTTTTTCCATCACTCTATATCTAGCATACAGCAGGGTAGCAAGGTAGGCAGTGTTCAACAAAGTACATTAACTATATGTTGAGACACTCCGTCACTTCTGCTGAATTCTGGAGGCATTATGTATTAGGTGGCAGAACTCAACGCCATGCTTTGCCTCAAAATCAAAGTGAAAGAATTTAAATATTAAATATTACAAAACCTCAAGTGAGAATCGAAAACACAACCAGTTACATTTAAAGTATGTGACTTTACAGTATGACTTTTCTTTAAATGAAATTAATGGAATCTATTTAAATATATTAATTTCCCTGGGTGGGAATTTAACCAGTGTGTTTACAGTTTCAGTCATCTTAATATCATTAGACCAAGTGTACTCACTCGTTAAAAATAAATAAAAAAAATAACAAACAGAAAGAAGAATAAAATGCAGAAAAGTACACGGAACTTGAGTCTGTGGCATTTAAAAAATAAAGAAAAAAAAAAGAAAACAATATCATACACAATATATAATAGGTCTGTACCCTTATATTAAATATAAGGCTTTTATTTATTTTCTTTTTGTTTATCTTCACGCTGTATCCCACACACAGCAGGGTAGGCAGAGGAAACCTAGTGTTAAGACATTCCGTTCCCAACGCACCACCAAATTCAGAGGCACTGTGTTTGAAGTGGCGGAACTTAACAAAGTGCTTTGTGTCATATAATATATAACAAATATTTCCGCCCCTCAAGTGGGAATCGAACCCACAACCAGTCGCATTACAGTCACACTTTGTGCCATTGTGCCATGACTGGCCCCAATATTTTTCTATTTTTTAACATTTTAACAAAACAAAACCTAACCAAGTTATTACACTTAATAATAAAACTAACAATACTATAACAGTTTTGTTCAGAGAAGGAGCAGCATAAAATTTTGCCATTTAATGTGCTATATGTAATTAATGTACATGTGGTGAATGGAGAATGTAGACACTAAATTTTTTACTTGTTATTTTTTTAATAATATCTATATGTGTAAAAACATAATCAATAAAAATATTTTATAAGTTAAATGAATAATATAAATAACATAATTACGAATCATTATAGCAAAATCACAAATCATACACTATTGTGTAATAAAATAAAATATGTTTTCATTATTCTGAACATAAAAGTGACCTTATGAAATTGGCCTGAAGGCCAAGTTATTTTAATACTGACCTAATATTTCATAGTAATCCTTACACTTGGTGTTGACTCTACGAACAGCTTCTAGCTGTTCAGTTGAATACTCCCTCTGAGGAGTCGTGTGGGTGGGAGTCTTCCTTCGGCGTACTTCTTCAGCACTGGGGGTGCTGGGCGGAGTGCGTTTGGGGGTACTACCAGATACACCCGCAGCCCTAACTCTAGCTAGAAGCTCTTTAGCACGAGCAGTTGGATACAAACGCTCGGCTTTTTGCAGAAATCTTTCAGCTTTCTCAACATTTCCAGCTGAGAATGCATTTTGCGCAATTTCTATGCACCTTTCAGCGTCGTCCTTGTTACCTTCGATGGTCATTTTCTCAAAGTTTCTAGTAGTTCTTTATTTTATATTCACACGCAATACAGACGGATTGTTCAAAAGCCGTCTCGTGTAATAAGTAAATTAGATTAGCGTAAATTAATTTTACATTTGATCAATCATTATTTCTAAAGTAATGCGTCAATAAAGAAAAATAACTGTGTTGCCATTTTATTTTCTTTTTTGGGGACCCGTGAGTTTTATTACTTTCGTGAATTGATAGGGAATCTAGTCTTTTGGCTTTACCACTTTATAATTTTTAAAGTACATATTATATTTTCGTTACTAATTAAATGGTGTTTATTTTAGACAAGACAGATGTCTTGATTTGTTGAGAGAAAATATTGTGGTATACTATGTTTATGCGGAAATATTGGATCGTCCTAAATGTTCTCTATCTCCATATTTTAAAAGAATTATATTACGAATGATAAATTATAGATTTCAATTAAATATAGAAAATAAATTGCTTGCCTGCCTTTTATACCACAGTAAAATACCAGAGGGTATTTCTATTTTTATTATTTAAAATCTTTATTTTGAAAAAAGAAAGATGTTACTCTTATCTCTTAATGTACAACAAAAAAAATATATACAGAACATTAAAATCCTTAGCAAATGATTTATACGTTTCGAGAATTATAATTCTGTTGTTTAGAATGTTATTAAATTCATTTCATTTATTTTCGCACACTTCTCGTCAGGAGATGGCTCAGAAGAACAGATGGACAAGAAAGTTAGTAACAGCTGAGATCATCCTGGTGTAATGAGACAGTGTCTGACTGTAAAAATCACGGTTGTTGGTGCCCTGGTCACTCAATGTGATCGAATTATATAAATGGAATGATTATATTTTAATTTCTTCGATTAGTAAAGACAAAGCGTGGCGTTAAGCTATACCACTAAACACGCTAGGTGTCGAATTCGAGGTTTGCTTGGGGGGAAAACTGACTCGACACTAAGTTCTCCCTTACTAGAATAATAACCCGATGAAAAATAAAATAACAGCCAGAGCCAGTCTCTATAAACCGAAAATATAACAAAATAAAATCATTTTTGGAGCAAAACTGAGCGTTTAGGCAGCCAATTTTATGCTTGTTGGATATAATATTAACTTTTTTTTTATATTAACGCTATATCCCGCACACAGCCGAGTAGGCAGAAGGAACCTAGTGTTAAGAGTCTCCTTTCCCCACTGCCGAATTCGGAGACATTACGTGTTAAGTAGCGGAACCTAACGCCGCGTTTTACCTCGACACCAGAGCGAAGAAAATGGAAATATTAAATATTTCCACTCCTCGAGTGGGAATCGAACCCACAACCAGTAGTTTTAAATCACACGTCCGGGCCACGGCGTCACGACTGGCTCCAATTCAAATATATTAACTTCAATAATATTAATTCAACATTCAAATTTAAATAATATTAACTACTTCTTCAAACTCAAATTTCATTAAATTAAAATCGATTACAATTTTCTGCAATAGCAACACTGCAACAATACGTAATGTTTTTTCAGTTGCCGTCATATGACGTATGACGCATACTTGTACATGAATCAATTGTAAATTGTATTTTGTTAGCGGCTTAGGCGTATCCTCGCATTGTGAGCGCAATATTAACTTTATTCTTACATAACTATCACGTACGGTTGTCGTGTAAACAAAAGAAATAAATATCTAAAGAAGAAATGGCGACGCCGCCAATTTACAGCCCGGTGAGTAAAAATGAAAATGTGTTGTGTTCAAACGAATATATTATAGATAAATTTGGTATTAGCTAGTTATTTACGTGGTGAAGGGCGTTGCTTTGATAACATCGGCTTTACATTGTCGTAAATTCAATCAATATATACAAATTATCGACTTTTATATAAAAAATCTTTATACGGTTAGTGCTAAGTAAATACTCTAATTGCAATATTGTTACAAAACTTTTCAAGGTTTCTTTCTTATAGGCGACAAGATCACGTTATTTCCTTTTATTTTTTTATATTTTTTCCTCTATTTTAAAATTCCATTTGATAACACTCAATGATGTTAGTATTACATCCATTTAAAAGTCATTAGTGTTAAGTAAACAGAGATATTTGTAAATTAGTTTGACTTCAAAATATTAGAGAATAAAGATAAAACTTATAATTTAAGTAAATAATTCAATTTAAATTATAAGTAATATTAAATAGTTTGGAATATATAGATTATAATTCTTGTAAATTATATTATCAGGTATTCTAATTATAATATTATGCAATGCAAGGTAAAAGTCAAATTCTACAATGTTTTCACTAATACAAATGAATACATTAATATAAAATGTTGGAAAATTGAGTACAAAGTCTGACTTTAACTTTTTAAGAAAGATTTAATCACATTAAACATTGTCATTTTTGTAACAAGAGAAAACATAAAATAAATACTTGTTTTAAAAAGCAAAAATGGCACATAACTGATATTTTTTCCAGTATAACAGGGTAGTTAGACAAAACTTAGTGTTAAGATACTGCATTTTCCACTTTCTAATGAAATCAAAACTTAAGTTGAGTAAAGAAACTTAATGTCTTGTCGCCAGAATGAAATAAATATAATTTAAAATAGATATACATTATATGAGAAGGAATCCAACTGCAACCATCATGAAAACAGTCAGACTTAGTTTTGGACATAGATGACAGATAAAAGCAATCATAATACGTAATAATAATAGAATATTGGTGTAAGTCATGGTGCAATATCACAAAGTGTGACTGTAAAGTAACTGGTTGTGGGTTCAATTCCTACTCGAGGAGTGGAAATATTTAATATTTCCATTTTCAACGCTCTGATGTCGGCAAAGTATGTGGTTAAGTTTTGCCACTTAACACGAAATGGCTCCAGAATTTGGCGGAAAGTGACTAATAAGTGACCCTACTGTGTACAGGATATAGCTTGAAGCTAAAAAAATAATGGAAGTAGCATATATTTTACTTCAATATAGCCATTATAAATTATCTTAATGCACAAATTATAATGAATAAAACCTGTTTTTATATTTGTATTTAGACAGAGTTCGCAACATAAATTATAAAGTTTTATTGCTTCACAATGATTTTGGGGCCAGTCTTAGCACAGTGACACAAACGTGTAGCTGTAAACAACTGGGTGTGGGTTCAATTCCCACTCTAGGGCCAAATATTTATTATATTTCCATTTCTACTCTCTGTTATCGCGAGGTAAACCGCGGCGTTAAGTTTCGCCACTTAACATGCAACACTCCGAATTCGAATGTGGGAAATGGAGTGTCTTAACAGTAGATTTCCTCTGCCTACCCTGCTGTGTGTGGCTGAAGCTAAAAAAATACATCATTTTAAATAAATATAACAATTTTATTCGGCAAATAAACAATTTAAAAAATAGCTGAGTAGCTGTTTACATAATGACAATCATAATCCATCGTAAAGATGGATCTTAAGATAACTTATGTATTGTACTGTAAAAGTAAGTATAAGATTTAGTAAAGCTTATTTTTATATATTAGTGTTGTTAGAGAACCTAGTGTCAAGACACTCTCTCCACCTGGTTTTGAGATAGTGTGTTGAGTGGCGGAACTCAACACTGTATTTTATCTTCTTATGAAATGTGAATGTCTGTCTAGTACACATTTACGCCTAAACCATTGGCCTGATTTAGATTGTTCAAGGCCCAGGGCCAAATATAGGTCTCATTTTTTTTTAATTTACTCTAAATGAATTGAAATTTTGTATGGAAGATTTAAATTGCTTGGCTGATTTTGATGATTTTTTTCAAGATAGTAGATGATGCAATTTAAGATGTAGGCTACATATTTTTTTTCGGAAATCCTTTTCTGACGGGATCACATTTTGTATGAAAAACATAAATACAGTGTAGTTTAGGCTATCGCTACATTTTTTAATATAGTTTGACGCTGTATCCCGCACACATTCGGGTAGGCAGGGAAGATCTAGTGTTAAGACACTCCGTTTCCTTTCCCACTTTCCGCCGAATTCTGGAGGCGTTGCGTGTTAAGTGGCGCAACTAAACGCCGCGCATTGCCTCGACACCTGAGCGAAAAAAATTGGAAATATTAGATATTTGCATTTCTCGAATGGGATACGAATCCACAACCAGTCACTTTAATAGTCACATTTTGTATCTTATAAGTTTAAATCATCGTTCCCCCGTTTATATATCGAACCCACGACCCATTACTTAAACTATGACTTTAAATAATATTCTCACTAATAACATAGGTTTTTACACAATAAAAATAATTAATGGAATTCCAAACCATCTTTCCTCTTGGTTTTTTACACTATTACTAACATTTGTTTTCCTTCCAGCAAATACCATGCGTTCACTCGATCCCCGGGGGCATGTTCCCCGGACGCATGATCAGGTTCCAGGGCAGCATACCGCCTGGTGCCCAAAGGTAGGTTCAATTTTGGGGAAAAAAGTGCCTTTTCTCGATTTTTGGGGTATTCAGAGAGAGCATAGTGTCAAAACACTTAATTTTCCACTTTTTAACATTTTTAAAGTGTTATTCCACACTTAGGAAAATTGAAAAAGACATTTAGAAAACGTATAAAAATTTGAACGCAGCGGGATTGGAACCCGCGCCTCTTTGGATTGGAATACCGTCCAGGCGCTCTCACCACTGAGCCATGCGTTCTACTACCAGCTGCGTCGAAATTCTTATACGCTTTATTACAACTTATTTTTGTTGTTAGCATCTCTGTAGAGAGATTTTTACAAATTACTACTTAATTTTCCAGTTTAAGTTTGAATTTTTGACTGTGTGTCATGTGACGGAACTCAACGCCGCGCTCTGTCTTAGGTATCAGAGGGAAGAAATGAAGATGCATATATAATCATTCTCCACTTGCGTATATCGAACCCGCAACCATTCGTGGCCTCAGATTTCAATGTCTCAGTATGTTCCATCTAAATTCTTTTATCGATCTGCACGCCACCGGAAGCAGTATCACCCCCACCACCTGGGTGCCTGGCTCACCACTACCGCCCGGTTTGCCAGATCATTTTTACCTAGAACATGCAAACTGTGGAACAATCTTCCACCAAACGTGTTCCCACACAGTTTTTATGTTGGTATATTTAAGGGGCGGATCAACAAATTCCTAAAAAGCCGGCAACGCATTAACGGTTCCTCTGGTGCTGAAAATGTTTATGGGCAGCGGTAGTCGCTTAACATCAGGTGATCCGCTAGCTCGTTTGCCTGGTATTATAAACAAAAAAAAAATGTCTCAGTAAGACTAAGCGCGGTATTGTCTGCTAATATAAAAACATTTGTTGATGTTAGAGAATTCTGTTTATTAAATATTTTTTTTGTGGCCAGTCGTGGCCCAATGGCACAAGCGTGTGTGTGACTGTAAACGACTGGTTGTGGGTTCGATTCCCACTCGAGGAGTGGAAATATTTAATATTTCCATTTTATTCGCTCTGGTGTCGAGTTAAAGCGCGGCGTTAAGTTTCGCTACTTAACACGCAAGCCTCCGAATTTGGCAGAACGTGGGGAACGGAGTGTTTTTAACACTAGGTTCCCTCTGCCTACCCTGTCGTGTGCGGGATACAGCGTGAAGTTAAAAAGAACATACTACTTTCTCTCTACTTATAAGCAACACATCGTAAAACCGTCTATATTTTACACGTTTTTTTTTACTTTTCGTAAATAGATTCGCGATAAATCTCCAATGCGGTCCGAATACTGACCCTCGGGACGACATAGCCCTCCATCTCAACTTCCGTTTCATAGAGATGTGTGTGGTGAGGAACCACCTGACCGCCATGAACTGGGGGGTGGAAGAGACCAGCGGGGGTATGCCCCTGGTCAGGGGGGAGTCGTTCGAGGCGTTGGTGCTGTGCGAACATCAGAGTATTAAGGTGAGTCCCAGGGTCTTTTGGAAACTGTTCTCCGGAAGATAAAACTGGTTTTAACCGGATTATTCGTGTTTTTGGTAAGTGTGACGGTAAATGTGACTGGTTGTAGGTTCGATTCCCACTCGAGGGAGTGGAAATATTTGGTATTTTTTTATATTTTCTTCGCTCTGGTTCTGGTGTCGAGGCAAAGCGTGGCGTTAAGTTTCGTCACTTAACACGCAATGCCTTAAATTCGGCAGTGCGTGGGGAACGGAGTGTCTTTAACACTTGGTTCCCTCTGCCTACCCTGCTGTATGCGGGATACAGCGTGAAGCTACAGTAGTCCGTGCTCACAAGTAGATTGACTACTTTTAAGTGTTTTCTACAAATATTTACGAATACCAAAAATATACGCGATTAATCCGGTTAAAAGTATTTTTATTTAATTATCATTAATGACATTTAACACTAGGTTAATGACTTTGACACGCTTAATGTCATTTAACACTAGTTATTTTTTTTTTAGCTTCACACTGTATCCCGCACACAGCAGGGTAGGTAGAGGGAACTTAGTGTTAAGACACTCCGTTCCCCACTTTCCGCC